>PVJA010009997.1:37328-58775 GCA_004027025.1 Myocastor coypus
TTTTTTTTTTTTTTTTTGTCTTTTTGAAACAAGGTCTCACTATGCAGTTCAGGCTGGCCTTCAGCTGACTTTTGTAGCCCAGCCTGGTCTCAAACTCACACCGATCCTCCTGCCTCAGTCTCCCAAGTGCTGGAATTACAGGTGTGCGCCACCATGCCTGGCTCATCCCTGTAGTTCCTGATATAAGTTGGAAACTTTAGAGGTACCAACTCACAGTGAACTCTATATTAAAAACAAAAACAAACAAACAAAAAAAAAAACCCTGTAATAGTTTTTAAAAGTCCAACATATTTCTTTAATGGAAAATGTACCTTGGATAAGATATAAAGATTTTTATTCATTGTGACTTAACAAATATAAGAAATGCAATTATTAAAAAGTGCACATGGAAAATTGGGGATGATTTTATTTTGATGGGTTATAGTCCTTAAAGATATAGAAAGTGTCAATGACTTCAAAGATTTCCACTAGTTTTTTTTTTTTTTTTTTTTCTGATGACATTTACCTGTCTTATGTAGATGGTAAATAAGTTAAAAGTACAGTGTGGGACTAACATTAGTGAATTTTTTTTTTCAAATTTCTAGAGACCAGAAGCCTAAGATCCTGTACGACATGGTCATTTTTCAGTGAGTCTGTCTTCCTGCCTTCTAGACAAACCTCTGTACTTTTCTTTCTTTGTCATTTTGACCTTGATGAAGAGCCAGAAGTCACCTAGTGCTGCATCCCATGTTAAGGAGGATAAAGATGCACCACGAAGGATTTATTGACTGGCTTTTCATTTCTTGGTATAAAGCAGCAGCATTCATCATAGTTTTAATAACAGCTGGTTACTTTAATTTTTTCTTTTACTTTTTTATTTAAATTTTTGTTTACCTAGGCAGTAAGTCAAAGTCTTAAATTATAGACATTGGCTAGATCCTAAGCAATACATTTTCAGTGATAAAGACTTACATATAAACAAAGTCAAAAGCTATCAAAATTGACTTGTGAAAGTATAATGCAGCTCATTAGTGAATTCTATGATGACAGAGAATTAAGTCAGTCACTTTAGGGGTTTGCAAACTAATGTAGATTTCTGATTATCTCATGTGTTAAAGAGATGAACCAAGGTTGGAAAAAAAAGTCAAAAGAACCAAATGTAAGTGCCTAGTACTCAATAGAATGATTAAAAATAGTACCTGTTCTACCAGGAAAAGTAGAAGACTTCAGAATTCCCAAAACAATTTTGTTGGTTACTCAGAAATACACAAACAGATTATTTAGCATTGAAACCATTTAGTCCTCGGTGCTACATGCGGCAGTTCTGCTCTGACATAACAGATCTGAAAATCAAGACCCAGAATTATTGACGTTTCCATGTAATTCAGCTAAATCCTAGAAAAACATGAAAGTACCAATTCAAAAATGTTTAGCATTCAAAAATACATAATTTGCTATGACTTGATCTTGCTACATCACTAACCACACAAAGCTCTCTTAGAATGGAGACCAAAGAAATCTAATGCATCTCAGAATGGACACAACAATTGTTTAAATGAATAAACAAGAAAGTGAAGAGTCCTTATACTGTATTCAGCATGTTAAAGATTTTAAGTCAAAAATTAAAATTCTTAAGTCACACTTTTACTGATAAGAATTAAAATGTCTAGGAAAATAAATCAGATTAGGAATAGCTTAAACATTGCACATTAAATGCATAGTGAACTTGAGGTTGTAAAAAATGAAACTATCAGAGGGAACTTAGAGAAAAAATAATAATTAAGTGAAAAGGGGGCCAGTAAATTTGTGGGACAATTTCAGTCATCTGGGGTTTGAGATTTGTAAAGTCAGAGCAGAGCTTCTCCACCTAACACCGAAATATATATAATTTGAAACTCTGAAAATGGCAGTGGTATTTTGTTTTCATAAAGTAGAATACAAACAAATTGAATAAATCTCAATGTACACATATTGCACAAAACATGAAGAAAACCATGCTAATGTATATCATAATGTAATTGGTCAACATGAATTCCAGAGATATTTAAAAGCAAGTGTTGAAAGAGACATATGATCTAAAAAATGATGATGCAAGTCATTTTCCATTTACACAGCTAGTTTACCTTAGCTCATTAAAAAGAAACACTTCTGGTATCATGTTTCTTGTATGAAAGATTTCTGGAATTATGTTTCCTGTAAGGAAAAAATCTTTTCACTTTTTATGTCTTGTATTATGAATAACTACTTTAAGGATAATGATGTACAGTGTAAAAACTAGTATCAATTTCTTATAATTTGATCACAAAATTTTATTTCTGTTCATCCAAGTAAAAAGGATATATCTGTAATAGATCAATAGGTCAAAATGGCTCTTCATAGAATGTCATGAAATGGACATACGGAGATACAGCAAGAGGATTTTGAACACAATTATTAAGGCATTTCAGTAAAAAATAGTCTTTACTAAAAATATAGCTAGAAAAATTGGATGTCATATGTTACTGAAAAAATGAAAAAGCAAAAACTTTTGATTACTCTCTTGTATCATATGCAAAATTTATCTCAATTGGACCACAAAAATGTAAAAGTAAAGCTAAAAATGTAAGATATTCATAAATAAACCCATAGGAGAAATTAATAGACCTAATACTGCAGAAATCTTTTCCATCTATATCAAAAGTATAATATAAAAATATAATATAGTGACAAAAATTTAGAGTATCAAAAATTTAAAATATTATTTGAGAATATCAATTAAAAAACTGAAATAAGTCAGAATCTGGGAGAAAATTTTTCAAATCATACACCCAATAAATAATTCATTTCTGCAATGTTCAAAAACTTTCAGGACTCCAACAACAGTGAATATCAATATGCAAAAAGTCATTCAGAAATCTACACAATGAAAACTGAACATATGCAATCAGTAATCATTAGGAAAATTCAAATTAAATACACAAAGAAAACAACAAACTCATCTACATAGTGAAAATAGAAGATTAGTCATGCCAATCATTGATGAAGTTGTGGGGGACCATTGGCAGTCACAGAGTCAGTGCCATCTGACAGTTTTTCTAACAGATAAATTTGTACGTATTAGACATTCCAGCCATTGTACATCCAAATGCTTATCCAAAGGAAGGGTGAAAATATGATTTCTCAAAAATATCAGTATTCATATTTTAATTTATAACTTCAGAAAAGTAGAAATAATTAAAATTCCATGAAGAAGTGTTATTCTGGGCCAGAGATATAGCTCAGCAGCATAAGCACCTGCCTGGCAAGCTCAAGGTCTAGGGTTCGATCCCTCGAACCACATGGCATGCCAGCCACTAAAATCGGGATTGGTGGTGCATGCCTATAATCCCAGTGCTCAGGAGGCTCAGATGGGAAAATTATTATGAGTCTGAACTACATAGTGAGAGCTTGTACCAAATAAATAAATGAATAAATAAATAAAATATTTTTTACAAAAGAGTTTATCAGTTTATACCACACGGAATATTACTCAGCAATGAAATGAAATGACTTAAGAAGCTATAAATGGGGATAGATGCGCCTCCAAATAATTATCTTGAGTGTAATAAACTGTCAATAAAGACCAATGATGTGTAATTTTCATAAAGTTTTAGCTATTACAGATAAATCTATTGAAACAAAGCAAGTCAGTGACTGCCTGAGGAATGATGGAGATGAGAAGAATTACATGACAGGACTACGTGAGCACGAGGAGAGGTGAGTGTTCTTATTGCGATTATGCTGCTGTTTTCCTGTACATACGCTTGGATCAAAATATCAAGTTGGATCAAAATTGTTACATTAAAAAATATGATTATGAGCCTTAATAGATACAAACATAATTTTGCATCTGTTTAAAATTGTCTTCAGTATTGGGGCACAAGTGGCCTGAGCACCTGAGAACACTGGCTGATCCAGCAAGGGACACACAACAATAACATAAACAATAGGAGGCACATGGCCTGGCCATTCCTTGGGGGAACTGCCCAAGACCTAGGCGAACATGCGCATCAGAGTTGATAAATCCAATGAGTTAGCATTGTGCTTTGGCACACAGACAGGCAGACTGCAAATTTTTCTGTTTAAAAAAAACATATACATATCAAAAGGCCATGTAGCTCCAGCAACAGAATACCAGCCCTGCCCACACATCCCGAAGCCACGATCCGTGTTAGACCCAGCACAGATCCCGTTGCAAAACTGGCAGGAGTGCACATTTCTGAGACCAGACTTGAACCTACCACAGGACTGTGCACGCTAAAATAATTTAACCACATTTAGTTTTCTATGTTTGTTTGATTGATATTTCTCCTCCTATTCATCTGTAGAACTTTTCCTTTAGTTTAATTAGGTCTTATTTTATTTTTAAAGTTTACTTCTGTTTTCTATTTTTAGTGTCTTTCTCTTTTTCTTTTTTTTAAAAAAATAAATTTATTTATTTATGTATTTGGTATACAGGTCTTGCTATGTAGCTCAGACGCATAGCAATCCTCTTGTCTCAGACCAGCACTGGGATTACAAGCACGTGCCACCGTTACAAGGGAAGTGGTGAGTTTATATTGCTTGGAGAATATCTCATGCCTATATCTTTTACTCTGAATAACTACTACTAGGATAATGGAATGGGGTTTGTCAGTTATTATAATTTTTCTGCTAGGCTGTTTTGAATCTTTGTTTTACTGAAGGTTTTGTTTGGTACCAGGAATCAAACACATGATTTCGTGCTTGTCACACAGGCATGTACCACTGAGCTACAGTCTCAGGCCTACTGTCATTATTTATTTTTCTCTTGAAAAACGTCTTCCTAGTGTTGGTTTGATAAAGTGGCTGCTCAGCCAATGCTTGGATTTCTATCCAGTGTTCTACAGCTATGTTTATTTATCTTAGGACAGTCATCTATATATTAGTTTCCTCAAAGCAAAAAAAAAAAAAAAAAATGGGAACACTAAATCTTAAAAACATAAATGCTCTTTAAGTATGGGTCTAGTTTAATAATATTTTATTATATTGGCAAAAAGGATGGGGGTAGCACAGTGATAGAGTACTTGCGTAGCAGGCAAAAAGTCCTGAGTTCAAGTCCCACACAAAATTTGGTAGTATGGTTCACATCCAGTATATAACATGTAATGTGCTATATATTATATACAATATTATATATTGCATAATATGTTATATAATTTAGCATGTGATCTAACATATGATGTATGTGTGTATGAAAAATGGTAATACATGATATAGTATGTCATGATATATATATATATATATATGGAACTAATAAAAATATAGTGTGGTGTTCAATTTTTTAATTTGTTGCAGTAAAAGACACACTGACGTTTACGACTCCTCATAATACTCCTTCATTTGGAAAACACGTCATCAATCTTGGGGTTTTCTGGAGCAGTTCTGGAAGCCTCCTCTGGGTTCTTATGAGAGGGGACAAAAAATGTTGAGAAGTCCCATCCCGGGAAAACGCAGGCTCATGAACATATTAGGAACACGCTCACAGCATCTGGTGCCAAGGAATTCCAGCTGTTTCCCAAAATAAAAATACCCATGACACATAAAGAATCTGGCCTAATTCTGGACATTGAGGCACCCATAGCAGTACAGTTAGAGACACTCTTGATGGGAGACTTGCAGAATCGCTTTTGAGAAGGACAAGTACAAAATGATAAGTTTGATCAAAGTGAGGGGAGAGTTGTGAAGGGACTGATGATAATCTCGTTCACTATAACAAATTATTTGAAATTTAAATACTTGCTCTCTTTTTCCATCATATTGTATGTATGTATTTACACACATGAACATATAACGTATGCCAGTAATTCATTCACACATATAATACAAACATACATACAATCTGAATACATGTGATAGTATCTAGAACTTAACATTGTCCTCACCTATACTGTTTTGCTGTGAAACATTTGAAATACTGAATTATATTTTTTCCTGTCTAAATCTTACTTCTATAAGGGTAAAATTTTTAAATTTTCACAACCTATGTCCAAAGATTCTTGATTTCAGACTCTGTAGTGTACTCATCACAATCCTTGACATCAGCAGAGTCCTGCCAGCAAGAAAAGGAAATGAACACTGCCCTCTCATGTAATCTGTGCACTTTTTAAAGTCAGTGAGTAAAGTAACATTTGTGGTCTGATATCATTGTTCTCAGACTCATAAACTGTTTTATGAATACTCATTCAAAATAGCATACCAAAGCCGGGCGTGGTGGCTCATGCCTATAATCCCAGCACTCGGGAGGCTGAGCCAGGAGGATCGGTGCGATTTCGAGACCAGCCTGGGCTACTAAAGTGAACTCAAGGCTAGCCTGAGCTGCATAGCGAGACCCTGTCTCAAAAAGACAAAAAAAAAAAAAAAAAAAAAAAAAAAAAAAAAAAAAAAAAAAAAAAAAAAAAAAAAAAAAAAAAAAAAAAAAAAAAAAAAAAAAAAAAAAAAAAAAAAAAAAAAAAAAAAAAAAAAAAAAAAAAAAAAAAAAAAAAAAAAAAAAAAAAGCATACCAATATAGCAACACCCACATAAATTAAATGGATCTTTACTAAAAATACTGGTTAAAGAAGACGTCAAGATCTGGAAAACATATCATGACCTAAGTCTTTCAGTTACTGGTTGTAATGGATGCAATTGAATGGTGAAAGAGAATATTTTACTAAAACCTTAAGCATACGAGAAAATTTAAAGTCTGCATTGTATATTTGGGCATTCCCTGTGGTTAGGGCAGGGGGAGGGGCTAGGACCTGGATTTGAGCTTGAGACCTTGTGCAGGCACCTGTGCTGCTGGCCGATGTCCCAGCCAAAAGTCTGCGTTTAGTTGACTGATTGATTGATTGATTGATTGATTGTCTTTTTTTGAGACAGGGTCTCACTAAGCCGTTCTGGCTGGCCTTGAATTCAATTTTGTAGCCCAGGCTAGTCTCAATCGCACACTGATCCTCCTGCCTCAGCCTCCCAAGTGCTGGGATTACAGGCATGTGCCACCACGCTGGGCCCTCAAAAGTCTGCATTTAAAATGACACTTAATATTTAAACATGTACAATAAAATGTGGTGGCAGCTGGATTCTTCATTTGCAGTTCTCATCGTGATATCTACCATTTTCTCTGGTTTTGTGGTTCTCCTCTATACCTCTTTTTTATGTAAATTAAACATGTGAAGTACTGATTAAAAATTAGGAGATTTATTTATTTATCTATTTATTTTAAATTAGGAGATTTAGAGAAGAAATATTTGTACGAATAGTGTTGAGAAAAGCTGCCATGTCTGCATCTTATGCTCAAGGCAACTACTATGGAGACAATATGCATTGTATTAATTATTGTGACTGTCCTACTAATATGTCTTGAAACTGTCTCATTGTTATTTCTTAATAAAAGTAATAAAATTAAAATAAATTTTTGAAAGTATTTAAAATGTTATTAGGACACTTCCCATTTTGGAATTGGGTCTTTTCTTTGAATTTTGGGGAGCTGATTCCTGAAAGAGTAAATCAAAATGAAAGGAACAATAGATACTGTGAAGAGGGAATGAATCTGTTTAGTATAAAAGGAATTACTGAGATGAGAACAGGAGCGGTGAGGAGGGAAGAGGTGTATCTATGCGCGCATGCAGGACGGCTCAGCTAACCGTCCTGGGGATCTCTGCAGGTCTGTGGAAAGGACCAGCTAATTTGTTTTTCCTCTTCTCTTCTTAATTTCTTTTAACCTTCTTTTTCTTTTTCCAATTTTTCATGCACACATTGCTGGTAATTTAAACAACTCATTTGAAGATAACATTATGCAATTCAACAAACACTGCTGAAATAATATTTTATTTAGGAAATTTTGAATCATCTATTTTTTAATGTATTTTGGTACAGGGTCTCATTATGCAGCTCGTTCTCATATGATCCTCCTGTTTTTTTTTTTTTTTGTTTTGTTTTTTTTAGCCTCCCTGGCATTGAGATTCCAGGCATTCACCACCATGCCCAGTCACAGTGGCCATCTCGGTGCACCTCAGGGTGGTCCCAGAGTGGCACGTGACATTTCTAATATTTTTATTATCATCATTTTATATTTTAAAAACATTAGGGGATTGGGCTGGAAGGTGAAGTGTTTGGATTAATCAGACTGCGGATTTACTGTGATTCTCACATGGGGAGCCAATCCAGACCCAAGAAAATTTTCAAAGAATGATTCTTTAAATAGTCACAACCCTTCATCTTCTGGATAAAATGGTAATAAGAGGAAAGCTTCTTCTTCTTTCTGAAGTGATGAGATGAACCATTAGAGAGTAGAAACTAAGGAAGTGGTTTTGGCTACATTTCTTTTAGAGCTTTGCTCTTTGGTTTATATTTTTATTTATCTCCTTTCCTTGCCAAATTTCAGAAATAGAATTCCACTGAGTCATAAGTGTGGAGGACCACCTGACCCTATATCCTTGTATTGATATGTATAGAGCTGGCTAGGACTTCTGTTTATCCTTTCAGTTGGCCTTAAACAATATATATTGGTCTAGCTGAGGTGTTGGTGATAGTCTTTGAAGGGGGCATGCCTATTTCCCTGATAATCTAAACCTGCTGCTCCTTAATGTGAACCAGGTGGAGAGAGGACAAATAGCTAATGCTCACCGCACTGCCAGCTGGGAATGAGCCTCAAGACAGAGGCTATGACTTCGTGGAGTTTGAAAGATTACATCAAAGCTAAAGCACCAGATCACCCAAAACATTAGATATTATCTAAATAGCAGTATGCAGATTACTCGCTCTGCATATCCTCTGCAGGTGGCAGAGGTAAATGTAGGCCTCTATTTTGCTCAGCTCACAGTATTCAACTTCCTCCCACAATTCTCAGTCATTCCTCCTCCAGCCACTTCTCCACTGAATAAAACTGGGTGAGGCCTTGGGTCACTCTCTTTTGTTCCAGAGAACCATCTTTGTGGTTGGACTTGGAGCACTTTGGCTCCCCATTAACTATAAATATGTTTTAGTGTCTTTATTTTCACCATGGGTGGCATGGGAAGTGGTAGATTAGAATTACCTTGCTAAGATTCCAATAACGTAACCTTGGGATCAAAACGAGGACCTAGGAGGGTCTCCTACAATAGGTTCCTGGCTCATCAGACAAGAATTCATAAATCATGTTCAAAAGAAAAGGTACTGAAATGGAAATGCATACACAGGAATTGTGTTTTTATCTGAAAACGAGCTTTAGTACCTTGCTGTACAGGGAGATGACTAGAGGAGTAATCGAATGAAATATTTACTTATTCTGCCCAGACAGACTGATCTGAAATACTTAAACACAGCAAATTAAGATTTGTTATAGAAGGACAAATCAATTCAGTGAGTGCTATCATACCACAACCCCACATTGAAATGAAAGTTAGGTTCATAAGCAATATAAAGGTGGGAGAGAAAGGTACAGCACACGGAATTGCTCGAACACACGACTGCAATAACAACACTAGGGAATTCAGGAAACAGCCCAGAAATGAAGTGGTTATGTTTCATCAAATTTAGGAGATATTTTTGTTTATATTGTACTTTTCAGTTCATCATTCAATAGAGTAACAGCCAAGAGAAAAACACTATGAAATTCCATTATTACGTGAGAAGAAAAACCCATAATAAAAGGAATAAACTTTGAAATTTCCTGAATTTAACAGGATGTGTCTTGAATTTCCTGAAACTATCTTGGATTTAGAAAGCATTGAAAATTAAGGAGGAAAATGTACTGTCATCATTTCTCTGTTGGATCAAAGTTGAATTCACTTCATTTGATTATTAAGACAAGAAGAGTTGAAATGAAATTCTCTTATAAAAAGTTGCACAACAACAAATGGAAACCTAACAATTAATTAATTTCTTAACTTCTCAGATTAATTGTTATGAAGCATTAAATATAGTAGTATATACTATGTATATTTGTGTATGTCTATTTACTTATTAAATAGTAATACATCAATTAATGCGTTTCTATTAATGTGTTAATGATCGGAGTATGAGCAAGACTGTCTCCCTGTCTAGAGGTTATAGGAGATGATTCATTTTCTTGCTCTGGTAGGTTATTAGTAGGAATTAGTTTTTGCTAATAATAATCCTGAGATTCCTGCTTTCTTGTTATCATCTGGAGATTTTAAAAAGGATTCTGAAGGCGCCTGCAGTCCTTGGACAGGGGCCCCAGTCCTTCACCAGAATAAAGAAAAGGCGAGCCCTTCCCCTGCTTCAATTCGAGCTTCCTCTTCCTTTTCTCTCATCTCCTAACACATTTTTCTGCTTTACTCTTTCAGTTTTACAGGCTCATGTAAGCAACTGGACCTCACACAACACCTCAGGTGGATCTAACTATTTTAGTTCACTGAATAGCAGCTTTAACGTTATCTGTGGCTTTAACTACCCGAGCGTACATGCATAGCTGCAACATTTTTTTTTTTTAAAGTATTTGGCACAGGGTCTCACCATGCAGCACAGGCTCATTAGTGAGCCTTCTATTTTCAGCCTGCTTAGTGCTGAGATTACAGGTGTGCACCACCTCACCGGGTCTCAGCGGACAGCTCAGGGCACCTGGGACAGGGACAGCACTGCATGTAGTGTCAGGGATTGAACCCCATGCATGCCCTGTGCTTGCCTAAGCACACTCTTAGACCAATGAGCTATCTGTCCCCATAGCTCTGTCTTTGCCTGTCTGTATAAAGCATATACCACTTGGTGAGGATTAATGAGATTGCCCTAGCAGGAATATTTACTTTATATTAATTGATACATAAAATAAGAACTGTACCTTTTTATTTTACCCTCAGACACTTGAGAAAATTTTTCATAACTTTATTGCAAGCCCTGAAAACTCATTCAGGCCAGATCATAGATTACTAATATGAACTTCCCATGAGATTCTTAATTCAAATGAACAGCTAAAAAATGTAATATTTTTTGAATAGTTTTAAACAGCAGGAAAATGATTTCTCACTCCCTTAAAAATTTTAATTTTCAACTGTTTAAAGCATTGTCTTAATATAATACAGCATCACTTTTCAATATGAAAGCTTATTATTGTGACATTAATCAACTATCAGTTAATCTTTTCATGACATTGCAGGCTGTATCTGTATTTCCTCTAGTAAAGGTTTCTACTTATAAGGAAAATAAGGACTACTAAATATTAAATTTGATGTGTAGAAATAGTGTTCTTTTATTATTCATTCAGATATAAAAAGGAAATACATTCCAGTAAGAGAATTTGTTTCTTTTTCAAATATATTTTTCATGAGTTTTATATCTTAGAAAAAACTAGGAATTTAAATATGAAGGTTACTGTAATCTATACTTAAATTGAGATCTGAAACATCATGCCTGAACAAAAATTTAATACACAAAAGTGTCTTTAGCTTTCACCCTTTATTGAAAGATGTTTGACAGTATTTAAAACCAAACGTTAGACTAGAGAAATCTCAGTGTTTCTAGAATCTACACTTCCTGATTTTATTCCTATGAGTGTGGGCGTCTTCCCCATCCCTGTCTTCACCTCATTCGCTTCCTTGTTGCTTCCTTGATTTTTCTGGGTGTCTGAGCCTGAGGATTGCTTCATGAATGAAGTCTGCTGTATGATCGCATTTTATGCAATCTACACAATAGCACTGAAAAATGCTTTATATTTGCCTGAAAAATGAAAAACGATGCCAGGACTGTCATAATTTAATTCAGAGTGATACACGATATATTTTTAAATAAACATTTAGGAAACAACACAAATGAAGACATAATACAATGTCACAGTGTGATGGATGTCTTCTAATGCAATTAAATTTGATTTTAAAATTTTGACAAAGTGAATACTTGCTCATAATTTAGGCAGAAATATTACAAAATAAGTCTCACATCTCAAGCACTTTTGTAGAGCAATGTTTCTTAGATCTTCATAAAGCATTTATTAAGATAAATGACTGTGCCATGTTTCATATTTATAATAATATGTGATCTCTTTGATGTAAAACAAGCCAAATCCAACTAAATTTGCTTTGGATTATGAGAAATAATGTTGTACTCAGGTTTCCGAAATAAAAAAAAAAAAAGTTAACAAAAGATTCTTTGCATAGTTTCATATTATTATAAAGATTTTTCAATGACAATCTGACATTACTTATTGCGCTCTTAGCCATTATTTATGAGTTGTGAGCTAATTAATAGTTGTAATGAATTAACTGTGGCATGATTAACTTAATATTTTGATAAAGAGAAGTAGACCAACTTGAACTGACATAAGTAGATACAAATTAGGTAGCAAAGAATGAGAAAGTTGCTGATGGGAAAGTAGATTTAGAGGTTCACCTGTATTTTTTAAAGGGAGAACTGAGCATTTCACCTTATTTTCCCAAACATCCACCATCAGAAATCTGTTACCTACAGTCATACAAATTCTTGCCTTTTGCTTTGAATTAACTTTAACACTATAAATTTACAAAGATAACTGTATCTTTGTTACCTTTATCTTGCAGATGAGACAAAATACACAACTTTACAGGGGGAAAGATTTATTTAGCTCACAGTTTGTAGAGGTTTCAGTCCATATTCAGCTGGATCTAAGGCAGGGTACTTTTACAAAGAACAGTTTGTGACACTCACAAGATACCAAAGGCAACAAGAGACAGAAAGGAGAGAGAGAGAGAGAGAGAGAGAGAGAGAGAGAGAGAGAGAGAGAGAGAAGGCTCTTTGTATCCCATATGTTGTATGCAGGCTACCTACTCTAGGTGAGTGTGGCATTCATACCCTTAATATCAACATTGGGCCAAGAATCTGTCATGAAGGACCAGGTGTGGCAGCACATGCCTGTAATCCTAGCACTTGGGAGGCTGAGGCAGGAGGATCAGTGGAAGTTTGAGATCAGCCTGGTCTACAAATAAAATGAGCTGAAGGACAGCCTAAACTGCATGGTGAGACCCTGTCTCAAAAAGACGAATAAAATGAAATCTGTTATGCGCTGTAGTTCAGCCATATCTGAAAAGCTTGACCCCCTCAAGACTACATGAGGCTTAAGGGGAGAAATCTACACCCAGACTAAGAAAATGTAGTTAGGAGGTGACCTGAGTAATGCAGTTGACCTTAGAAGTATTGCTTATTATATTTGATAAGAGAAATAAAATATTCTGGTATTATTATTTTTATTTTCGATTTGCTGCTACGAAGCCACATGATAGAACTGCTGTACTTTGTTCATAGACATCAAAACCTAGTGAAAGGAAACTAAGAATTGGGAGGAAATTGTGGCAACAGCAACAAAGCATTCTTTTAACGCACACGCGAATGACGGTATTATGTGGGAAAACCAAAACAGATAAGTACGGATCAAAAACTCATTTTTGTGTGTCAGAATTTGAATTGGAAGAAAATTGTAAATTACCTTAATATATTCATTTTCTTTTATCTAGGTGTGTAATTTTGATACATGAATAAAATATATTTCAGTGTTGGTCTAAAAGAGTGCATTCAAAATAATAAAATAGCAATTAAAATTCTAACCAAATGTAATAACTTAGCTAGTGATGTATTTTATTAGTACATAAAATGATTTTAGGTTAAGTCTTTTTGATATTTTGAGCAAAGTATTTAAAGTATGGCCCATATTGAAACTTGCTCACAAAACTTTGAAATACACCAATTACTAAACTTCTTTCAAAATTGAATATTTCATGTAAAACCAGAAAATGTATTGTTTTGCTTTTTTAATTCTGTTTCTTTTACTTTCTAGTATAAAAAAATAGATAACATTTCACAAGATTCGCAAATGCTTTTCATATAGAAATTGAGCTAAAAAGTTATTTTGTAATTTATCCTTTCTATGAAAATGATAGAAATTATAGGGAAGAATGAGTTATTCTCATCATCAGACCTACAATTGGATCATAAAAATTGCAAAATCCTCATTTATCACAGTTAAAAAAACTTGAAATAAGCAAAAACTGCTTTATTTACACAAAATAAAGAATTTTTCTAATACTGTGATGTAAAAAATTTAGTGAAATCATACAGAAATTACAGAAAGAAATAATTGCTCGTCCTCTGGTGAGTCACATAAATTACTTATCTTGAACTTCTTTGTATTATTATTTTTAAAAATCTTTGTGTTGCCAGGCATGGTAGCACTCTCCTGCAATTCCAGTACTTGCAAGGCTGAAGCAGAAGGATCAGTGCGAGTTCGAGACCAGCCTGTGCTATAAAGTGAGCTCAAGGCCAGACTGAACTGCATAGCAAGACCCTGTTTCAAAAAGACAAAGTAAATTTTTGCATTATTTTTCTGTTGAAAAATTGCTGCTGCCCTAGTTCTTGATTTTACAATGTGAATTACCATAGAAATTCTGTGAAAAGTAGAACATAAATAAATAAATAAATAAATAAATAAATAAATAGAAAGAAAAATAAGGGAAGAAAAGATAAAAGAAAAAAATGAAAAGGAGGGAAAAGGAGAGGAAGGAAGAGAAGGAGCTGGAAAATTAAATGACAATCAACATCAAAATCCAAGATAAAGTATCTGAATTGATGTTATGATTTATATAAGGTTGTCTCCCCAAAGCCTTAGGTTAGCGTTTTGAGAATGAGCAGATCATGAGTGTTTGATACTGGATTATAGGCTACTAGATGAGTCCACTGTTTGGCTTCGGATGGTTCTGGATGTGGGTGATAGACTATTTGAAGATGGAAGACCCATGACGTGTCTCCAACTGACAGAATTCCAGGATGAATGGGGTAAAAAGGGAAAGAAGACAGTCATATAATTTCCTGCCACCTCTGCTGTTGTAGCCAGGGTTTTCAAAGGAAACAATTCAGTAGGACACTATTTATAGGATTAGTTTATTGTAGTCATCCAAACAGTCAAACATAAAAGAGTGCAAGAAATCCATGACACTGCCTCTCACGAATCCAGCTGGAGGCCGACAGCCCAGGGTAATGTCTCATTCATCCCTGTTACATGTTTTTATACCAGAAAGGCCCAAAGGTCTGTGTGGAAGCTCAAAAGTCTGTGCCAGTAGGATGAAGGATCTATGCCAGCAGGATTCACTGGAGCCAGGAAGTGACATTCAATGTAAAGACCAGGGCTTCTCCAAAAAGCACCACAGCCAAGCTCAGGAACAGTTCAGGCCATATCAGGAAAGCCAGAGCAAGAAGCTTCTCCAAGAGACAAAACAGCACAGCGTGTTCTCCTCTAGAGCCTGGAAGTGATGCTCAAAGAGAGGACCAGAGCTCTCTCTCTAAGTGAACTACAGCCATTCTTGGTGATGAGGTCCTGAGGTCCTCCAATCATGAGGACAGCTGAGCTCACATCCCAAAAGTCAGCCAAACGAGCTCCTCCAAGAGAGCCAACAGCCACCTGCTCCCTCTCCAGGTCTTCCTGTTTTGCCGGCTACAATCTTCATGTTGGTCCACTACACCTGGCACCATGCCCATTCAGTTTAGATGGGTGTCACAAGTTGTGCACCAGTTGTCGATCCACCACACCTGCCATGGGATGCTTCTTCTCTGCTATGTCCTTCTCATATATCACCTTAAATGGCAGCCAGCCAGGTATGGAATAAAACCTCTGCAAATGCTTTCCTTCTTTAATTTGTGCATGTCAGGTGTTTTATCCCAGCAACAAGAAAGTAAATAAGATTACTGACAGTTTAAATTTGTGTATATTACATATAGGTTTTCATCCTTTCATATCACTAATAGCCCTTGTAGAATATGGTGTTGATAATAATTCACTCACACACATTTCCAATATAAGAATATGCTTGATCTGCTGATTTTATTTATTCTTTATTTGTTTTGAATTTGTGTGAGAGTGTGTGTCTGAGAGAGAGAGAGAGAGAGAGAGAGAGAGAGAGAGAGAGAGAAAGAGAGAGAGAGAGATTGCAAAGCCAAAGTTCAGACATAGCAATCTAGGAATCTGAACATACAAGGATATTCTACTTAACTACAGCTCTGTCTCTGTTTTCTGTGGTTGTTTTGTATGTGCTCACTGAGATATCTGCAGGTACAGTTTTGTTTACATGGTTATGGGAGTTCAGCAAAATTAAAGAGTGAATGGCTCATTATCCACTGGAGTAAGATAAATAGGAAATTAATAAATTTTCCAAAGAACATATTTTGCACAACAGTATAACAGTCTAATAATTATTCTTCAAAAGATTACAATGTGAGATTAAAGCTATTTTGTTACATTATGTGAAAGAGGGGTAAGGTCCAATGCAGTGCTCAGAAAGGAAGCACTTAAACTTATTAAACATATATGCAAAATTTGTGTTTTTGTTACATAGGTCTTGTGTTATGGCTTCAACCATCCAGCAGAAAGTCTAACCACAAGATATAAAAAATAAAGCCATATTAATATGCTGAGCTGTAAAAGGCTCAAGTCAACAGCTTCCAACATTTCCAGTTCTGCTGATAACCCACTACTATCACGGACCATTGAACTATACATACAGCTACTTTCTGTTAATTCCATGAGGAGAAAGACTTTTATTAATAGTGTTTAAACAAGACATAATGTCTGCATCTTGTACACTGAACAAGTACTATGAAGACAACAATATACAATGTATTAATTACTGTAACTGGTCTATTAACCTGCTGTGAAACTATTTCATTATTATTTCTTTCTCATTAAAATTAATGAAATTAAAAATGAATATTATATATCTATATGTAATAGATATTATATATAAGCATTATATATCCATATCTATATATAGATATATCTCCTATAATTTCAGAGCAAGTTACATTAGTGATTTCTGGGAAGTTTTTTTGTTTTGTTTTTTAACCAGGTATCAAACTCAGAACCTTGCACTTGCCTGGCAGGCACTTCTGCCCCTGAGCTACCTCCCAGATGGCCCTATATTAATAATTTCTTCAGCACATTTCTCAGTATGTGAACAGCTCATGGCAACCCACTCATATGTACATCTGCAAAAGCAAGTCAAGAGGAAGACCTCTGCACTCTGTAATGAGAGTTACTTGAAGTTTTCAATTTCAACGTACTTCATCTAGGAGTTACACACTCACCATGTATTGAGTGTGTTCTGTATGTTAGGGGCGTCTTTCCCTTTAACAATGTGTTTTATCTTAGATTTTTTGTAAATTATAATATTTTATAAGTTTTTCTTATGTTGATTACCATCATTGAGTCTACTTTTAGGAAAAAAAATACTCACTACAAGTGGTCTTTCTCTTAATTTTTTAGGAAATGAAGGTGCTTGACTCATACCATAATTACAAAATCAAGATAACTACATATGCTTTTAAAAATGTAGGCAGTGAGGTTATTTGTTTGTTTGTTTGTTTTTCCAGGCTGGGGCTCAAACTCATAACTTTACACTTGCCAGGCAGGCACTTGTGTCACAGAGCTATCTCCCCAGCCCCTGGTAATGGATTTTAACAATTACACCCATAACTTCAAATGAGAGGAGATCTGATCAAGAGTTTAAGAGAAAGAGGGGGCGCTCAGACAGTAAGGATCATTAAAATGTTTAGGAGGATTTCTATTGAGTCCTTAATTGCTCAATTTTCAACTGCCTTCAGCATTTAGGTAGGGCACTTAGAAGGTCATGAGAAAAGGTTTTGCTTAAAGCCTGAGCAGTACCTAGGAATAGCACAGCTTAGAAATGTGTATTAAAGATTTTGGATATTTCTAGATATTGCTTATACGGATCTAGTCTCATTCCCTCTGTTCTACTTATCTTTACAAAATGAATGTGCTGAAGACTCCTTTGCATCAAAGCCATTGCATTCTAACTAACTTTGTTAATCAAAATAATTTTGATTAACAAGTAGAAGTCATTAATTTTTAGCATCTATTGTTGTGCAATTTTCCTTGCACCTACCAGCAATATTCCAACACACTGTGAGCTCCTTTTATAATCAGACTCCCAATGGCACATCGCTCAATATCTCTTAGTGTCACCCTATATGTTTTTCCTCTAATGGACTACTAAGAATTTGATTTAACAAGTATTCTAGTAGTGAGAATGTACCAAATGTCAAATAGTTTGTTCATAGTGTAGACTAGGAATAGAGAAAAAAGAAAAAAAACATGGCCATCCATCTTGGGGGAGAGTTTCATGAACAAGTGATTATAATGTATTTTGGAGAATGCTCTAAGAACATACAAAAGTAAAAAAGAAAATGCAAAACAAGACTGGCAAGGTTGACTTAAAGAGTTAGGAGGGTTTCTTGGAAAAGACTGCTTCTTAATATCTTCTAAAAGATAAAGAACTTTCAAAGCGAAAAATTCAGACAATTACAAGGACAGGTACAGCGAAACAGCATACTGTTTCTTACAAAAGGCACTTACAAAAGAGTGAATAGGACTTTCTGGATTTTAAAACAAAATTCCTGACCCCATGTCTTAGTTTCTTTGTTTTGGTTTTTTATTATTATTTTAGTAAGAAATAACAATGAGATATTTTCAAAACATGTTAGTAGGACAGCCACAATAATTAATACAAGGCATAATGTTGTCTTCATAGTAGTTGTTCAGAGTACAAGATGCAGACATAATAACTTTTTCTAAACACTATTGGTATAAGTATTTTTCCTCATTGAACTAAGAGAAAAGAGTTGTATACATAGTCCAATATTCCATAATAGCAATGCGTTTTTGGCAGAGCTGACTATGTTGGAAGCAGTTGACTTGAGTTTTTAACAGCTCAGCATACTAATCTGGCTTTACCTATTTTATTACTTATGATGAGAAATAGCAATGTGACACTTTCAAAATTCATTAGTAGGACATCCCCAATAATTTATACAATGCATAGTATTATCCTCATAGTAGTTACACAGAACACAGGGTGTAGACATTATAATCTTTTTAATCATTATTGGTACAAAAATTTATTCTTACTAAACTATGAGAAAGTAGTTGTAAACATAGTCTAATGTTCCATAATTGCAGTGGGTTTTTGGCAGAACTGGCAATGTTGGAAGCTGTTGATTTAAGCCTTTTACATCTCAGTATATTAATCTAGCTTTACATTTTATGCCTCGTAGTTAAACTTTTTTGCTGGGTGGTTAAGGGCGAATTAAAGCAAGATCTTTATAACAAAGTATGTAATTTTAATATTTCCCAAGGTCAGTCAAATCCACTCAGGATTTACTTTGGAACCATGTACAGTGCTTTGTAGAACTGTTGTCAGTGTTAGCCATCTGGATGAGTCACGGCCGTTGTTTGACCAGATTGCTCTCTGTGAAAGCCTGACAGAATGTTTTCTCTCCAGGTGACTCTCCTTAGGCACACTGTATTTCATTTATCCCTTTCCTCTGTGGCCCCATAATTTCCTTTAACAGAAAATTTGGGCAATCAATGGGTTATAGGGTGTTGCACATCAGGCTCTTTTATGTCCTGAGTCCTCACTGACCGTGAAGGGCTAGGGCCAAAATATTGGCGATCCTTGTAGATCTTCTTTTTCTCTAATTTTTTGGTTTGCAAACTTAAGTTCTTAACCCTCCAGAAGAGAAGCTTCATGACACTATTACTCTGTAACATAGGTGCTTGAGCTTAACATCATTGTCTTTCTGAATATCAAATTCCTTAGACTTAACATGGCATCGGTATTTTCCATCAATCATTGATATTCTAATAAATTCTTATAGAATGTGATAAAAAAGTTACACATTTTTACACAGAGAATTAGAAATCTAAGCACATACAAAACTGTAGCAGGTCAATCCTATGGCATTTTTCTTTCTCTCTTATACTCTTTTATTATCCTTTTTGTTTTCTTTTAAAATGAACATTTACTTGAGATAGAGTATAGTAATAATTGAAATTGCATTAGAAGCAGCACACATCTTCAAGGCCAGAATGACAGGCATTCCAAGAATTCAGTACCTTGTGCTTGCCAGGGAAGCGCTTATTACACTGAGTTATCTCCCTGACTCATCTTAGTTATTTTTCTTTTCTTGCTGAATCAAAATATCTGACACCCAAAGTTAAATGAAGAAAGATTTATTTAGTTTACAAAGTTTTAGTTCATAACCAGCTAGTTTCAAAATGGGGTGGCCTCACAGACAGGGATCACAGAGGGGAAACATTTCATGTTGGGCAGAAGGCCGAAACAAGGGTGGACACATCTATTTCTACATGTTTTATCTTATCCAAGCTACTTATGGCAGGTATCACTCACACCATTAAACCTAGTACCCTTTAGCCTGGCACTGCAATGTGGATCAGTCCCAGGACCACATGTTCCAGATCCAGCCACTTCTTCCAAAGCCTTATCTATGATTATGTGAGGCTTTAGGAGGACATCTACATACAGGCCATGGCATTCCTCTCCTGAATCCCCCAAAGCCTCATGCACATTCCTTTACATGAAAGGCATTTTGTCCACATGTAAGAATTGCCAAAATCCTTTCACTTTTAGAATTCTTGAAAAATCCAAAATCTCTTCTTAGATGTAAGGCAAACTCTTAGTTTCAAGCGCCTGTACAGATAAAAAGAAAGCTTAACACTTCCTTCATTCAATGACACCAGATAGATATGTGCATTGCAAAGGTTTCAAACAGGAGGACAGCAAGGATTAGCAACAAAGGAAATCCAAAGTTAAGCAAGGCAAGCATGAAATTCTGTAACTTCAAATCCAGCATCCCAGGCAATTTATGGCAAGCTGTAAACTCCAAGGGGAATGGGTGGCTGTTTTCCCAAGGCACTGGCACTGGTTGCATCTCTCATGAATTCTCTCTTGGGCCAGCTTTATTCCTCCTTTTCCTCAAGTATCTGTGTACCTGGTTTTTCAAAAATGATGTGGTCTCCACTGTACCTTTGATTTCACACTCAGTTTACGCATAACCTCGCAGGAGCAAAATGACTGGTCTCCCAAGCCTTCTTCAAAAATCAGGATGGGATTTCAACTCTTGCATTCTGCATCGAACATCATCGCCCCATGGATGATGCCAAGTTGTGTTGTCGGCTAGAGGAGTAGCTGGGCAACAAAGTCTTTGACTTATGCAGCTCTGAGGCTGAAAAAGCTGCAACCTGCTGTTAATGTGATGTTCTCAGGCCATCTTTTCTGTTATCCTCTTCTCAACTACTTGGTTTTTGCTTGCCAGTCTTTGCAACAGTGAATGTCTCCTCAGTTCTAACTTTGAAGGCTACATCTTTGGAACTTCATCTCTAGCAAAACTCTCAATGTTCTGAATCATTCTTCTTGGGCTCTTTGTTCTTACTTCTCAACATAAATTTGATACAAAACTGCAACAATACATAGGCCACCACCTCAATATTACATTTTTTATTATTTCTTTTGCAGAATAGTTTGTCACCTTTAATGCCAATCTCAGGCATAGTCTGTGTACATGAGTGAAATGAAGACAACCTTTCCATGTCTAACAAGGAATGCACACTTTCTAGATTTCAAAACTAACACAGTCCTGATCCCCAGCAAAACCTCCTGAGCCTTTTTTTTTTTTTTTTTTTTT
>PVJA010009998.1:0-58725 GCA_004027025.1 Myocastor coypus
AATAAAATAAAATAAAATAAAATAAAATAAAATAAAATAAAATAAAATAAAATAAAATAAAATAAAATAAAATAAAATAAAATAAAATAAAATAAAATAAAATAAAATAAAATAAAATAAAATAAAATAAAATAAAATAAAATAAAATAAAATAAAATAAAATAAAATAAAATAAAATAAAATAAAATAAAATAAAATATAAAATAAAACAAAACCTAACATCTACAAAGGCCTAGGTAAGGCACAGGAGAAACACTGTTAAGGAAAACAATAGAAGCCAGGCAGGACACTGAAGGCAGTCAGATGAGTTGAGCCTATGATCAGCTGCTTCACCACCAAAGCCCAGATTGGCACAATGCCTTGAGTCTCAGGATAAACACGGTAAGGAGTTAGATAGCCTGGAATTGAATTGCAGCTTTCCCATCATGCCACTGTGAGACAAGGTAAGTGACAGCACTTCAATCCTTCCATGAGTTTAATGAAGGTAACTAAGGCACAAAAAGCAATTCTATCTCAAGTTCTTGGGAGTAGAGCCAGCCCTGTTTCATAGAAAGCACTGGGGATGGTTTGGCCCTTCGAACTCTTTTTAACTAGTCAGCAAAGAATCCTTGGAGGATATAACATCTCAGTCAATCTTTAGGAAGAAGCATTTGTCAAAAATGCATTTCAAAATGCCACAGAAATGATTTTGTTTACCATTGAATTCTTCAATGGTCAAAATGAAATAACAGTTTACGTTTATTTTTAGTACCTACTATCATACGTGGTGAACATTCTGTGATTTTCCAAATATTGGTTAGTTGTGATTTAACCCTAGTTTTCTGGGTAACTCTTTAAATATCTTTAAATATTGGTGCTTTAAGATATAGAAATAAAATTTATAGTCTCTCTCTCTCTCTCTCTCTCTCTCTCTCTCTCTCTCTCTCTCTCTCTCTCTCTCAGGTCACTGATTTCCCTAAGAAGTTGCTTCATTAAGCTCTGAAGTTGGAATCTGATTTCTAAATGAAGTGTTCCATCACTAATCATGGAGGTTATGTTCCAGACACTCCCACAATAAGTGAAAATCAGTGAAGCAGCAATGTTATATTTATTTTAGTATATATATGCTTTATAAACACTTCTCACACTCATAAACCTTTCCCATATTTTAAAAAACATTTCTAATGCTCTTAGCCATTTTCTAAACTCATAAACCTATGTAATTTTAACAACATAGATATATGTAAAGTACTTCAAATTCCCACAATATAGTGAAAAATTTGTTATAAATAATTTAGATTAATATTTTTTTTAAAACCTGCAAATCAGTGAATCCATGAAAGTCAAACCATGAAAGAGCAAGGGACTACTGTGGTTACTAAGATTTATTTTCCCTCATTTTTGAAGCTAATATATTCTACCAAGGTAAACTACCACACAACACCAACAACAAAATTCATGATGAGGAATCATTGGCATAAAGTAAATGGGCCCCATCAATGCCCCCACGTATCTTTTCTCAGTCAATAAAGCATACTACTTCACTAGCTGTCACTCTGCTCTTTGAACAGTGTCCTGGTTTCACACCCAAAAGCCTTTGACTCTAGTCAGCAGACTCCTGCGGACAAGGGGGCCTTCAGTAACAGAACGTCCACATCCAGCACAGGCCAATGGACTGCCAATAGCTTTCTGCTTGCCTTTGTCCACATGCTTTATAGTTGGTAGATAGGAAAACACAGATAAAGCAAAGTTTAAGTCTTAGCTCTGCCAGCTTCTGGCCAGGACAATGTAAAGTAAAGCTTTGGTGCATTTGACCTGGGTCTATAAAACTGGAAAATGAATAGGTAAGTACTGTTTATCTCATAGCATTTTGTAAAACATAATAGAGATGCAGATCAGAGGTAGAGCTCTTGCCTAGCATGTTCAAGGCCATAAATTCAATCCTTAACACAAAAAGAAAAAAAAAAAAAAAAAGCAATGCAAGAGGTATCTAGTATAACACTGGCCATGTGGCAGGAGCTGGTCAAAGGTCTCAATACTTCCTTCCCATTTTTCCTTTCCTTCTTCTCCCCTCTTCTTTCCTCACATATGATCTTAATTTTCCCTCGGGCTGCTTGTGTAATCCTGAATTCCACCATACAGGGTGATTGTCACTTTCACGACTTAAGATGTGATTTTTTAAATTTTAGACATCTAAGAATGGATTTAAGATTTTACTATCAACCTCTTCCTAAAGATGAAAACCTACCCAACAAAGATTATTCAATCCCTTTGGTCTCATTTTTGTCCAAAACTTAATGGCTGATTTACTTTATCCTTGGAACTGCTTATCTCTTCTTTTAGGCAAGATTACTAACAGGAAAATAATTTTATTCTATGCAATATGTAGCCAATAAATGCTTGATACATTAGATCTGTGATGGCCAAGCTCTAGGAGCACTAGGAGGATGAGATAGAGTCTAGGGTATGAGGTGCTTTGCAGACTATGCAATCAAATGTATCAATGGGCCTGGCTTCCAAGAAGAAAATTAAATTGGGGGATCAGATTGCGCTCTGTGATCATAATGCTTATTCCCTATTTCTTCCAGCAGACTTCAAAAGTTTTCCATCTGTAAGTGGGTCAGGTTTAGGTGGTTTGGGAGTGAATTACAAATGACTTCACACACTTAGCCATCTCTAATATGTGAAGAGGAACAAATGTTGGGTAGCTTTTTTGATGATCTGAAAGCTACTGTCATGGGCTGAATCCTATCTTTACTGCCAGTTCTTCAGGATATGACTATATTTGGACATCTTTAAAGAGCTGGTGCAGTTACAGGGATGGGCCTTTGTCTAGCATATCTAGTTTCCTTCTAAGAGGAGATTTGGGAAGATACTCAAGGGGGGGGGGCATGTGAAAACACAGGGATCAGATAGCAATCTACCAGCCAGGTAGGTGGGTCTCAGGGGCAAACCAACCCTGCTGGCACCTTGATCTTGAATTTCTAGTCTTCCAGTCGTCAAACCATGACTTTCGGTTATGTAAGCCCCTTTGGTATGTGATACTTCATCATGGCATTATCAGACTAATCCCCTGACCCATGCAAAGACTAATTCTCAGGTCCTGTGATGCTGAAGATGGCTGGCATTCAGTGTGGAGGCCATCCATGACAATCTGATTTGATGTTTCCCCCCACTTCCCTCGGTTTTACATGTTGCCAGACAACATTTCTGAGCCATTGGCTGGCCATGTTATGCATACGGTACTTACAGCAGCACGTGGAGGTCTTCCTCAGTAGCATCTCCAAAATGTTAGAATATTAATGAACTCTCTATTTTCCTTGATTTCTTTTTTCTTTCCTAGAGAATCTTATGATATGGCATCTTCACTGGATTTTTCAATAGCTTGGCTCTTTGCTCAGTGAGAATCTTCTGGGTTCAGGAGTCAGGATGTTATCCCTCCATCTGTCTTCTTGGATTGTGTCCTACCACTTGGCTGACTTAAGTTTGTCACAGGTTGGCAAGTGTACACATTCCAGTGACAATGCTGTGCTGTGTAGTCAGTATAGCAGTGTCTGTGCTATTCACTAGGAACTTCAATAGTTAGGGTCAATATTTAGAAAGTCTTGAGTTGAGCATTTGGTCTGTTTTACTACAGCATCAAGAACCTCCCATCCTAGACAGAGCTCTACTTTTTGCTTCCTAGCTCTGACTCTTATCTTCTCATAATTTCCAGAACTAATAGAAGGGTTTTATCTATTTTGAGAACCACGGTTTCTTATTTACATTATAACCCACAAAAATGTTCTTATGCAGTCTCATATTGGTCAGATACAACCCTGTGAATCTCTGACCTACTGATATCATAACTCAGGAGGTAGATAAAGAAGGGACAGCATTAGGTGACAAGCTCTGGAAGTGACCAAAAACAGGGCCATTTTGCTACTTCTTAGACATTTTAAGCTGCTTAAACCTCCCAATACTGTAAAGTAGGATCATCAGATTTAGACTAAAGCACAGCAGTGGCAGAGCTGAATTTATGTGATGAGATCTAGGTATTCACAAGTGACCTTGTTCTATGATGGAAAAGTCATTGGTTGTGTGTAACACTGGGTTCCCTTTGATGAAAAAATGCTCCATGTGGGATGCATAACCTAAGAGTAACAGAAAGAATTAAGACTTGGGCACATGAAATACATCTGGAAGTACATACTGGTGACAGAAACATATCTAGGAGTCAGTGAGCAAGTCAGGATGGAGAACCACTTGGGCAGCTGAAAGTAGGAATGTGTGTCACAAAAAGAATTCAATGATCTGGACTTGTCTTTTTTTTTTTCTTTTTAATTTCTAGGGAGGCATTAATCATTTCTTACCTCAGTTAGATGTTGAAAAATTAATAACAATAGCAATAATAGTCTAAATTAGCCAATCTTTAAACTTCTGCTCTATTTCTAGAGTGCTGGTCCTTTTTATTTATTAAGCACCAATGTCTGAGCATGTCGTAGTCCAGGTAACAGGTCCAAATGCCTGCCACATGACGTACTTGACATCTGAGACCACCTTCCCTTGTAGGAGAACAAAAAACATTTCTTTGGTATGGTTTCTGCTAAGGCCAAAGCAGGGAAAAACCCAGGCCTCAAGGCAGATTATAGAAAGCAACTTTAGCTGGAGAAAGTAACTCATGCTTATTCATTTACCCCAATAACTCAAGTAACTCAGCACTTGAATAGCTAGAGAGATATTGGACCTCACAGTAGTGCGTCAGCAGTGCCTCTGAGCTCTGAGACTGAATTTAAATTTGTTAAACCATGAATCAGGTTTCTAAGATATTTCCAAAATAGAAAGTTATTACACATGAAGCCTTTTCCCTAGTTAATGACACAATGGGGGATTGGTCATATGGCAAACAGAAACTGTGAGCCAGTCAGATGAAGTGCAGTATATGTGCAACAATGAACTGTCAGCTTGGGATAGAGTAGTCACAACCCTCCAGCTCCCTCCCACCTTCTTCTGTGTTTTGGGCAAGAATCTCCTTAAATTTCCCTCCTCAATCCTCTCAGTGGTTCCTAAACCAAAGGCAAAACACTGGAATACTGAGCAAGACCAAAGTATGCAAGGCATTTCTCACCCACACCCTCAGTATGGTCTTTCCAGTGCTTTGTAATTTCAATCATGTGTTGAGTCAGATAGGTATATACTATCCCTGTCAGGACCATCTGTGCAATTTCCCAGGCCCAGTCAAAAATCAGTACACCAGGTGATGGTTCAGGAGGTAAGAATTTCAAGATGATGCCAGCACAGCATGAATAAGCCAAGTGCAGATCCCTTTGGAAGGAGCACAGCAGTATGCAGACCTGTTTGAACCACATTACCACCAGAGCTGGGCCCAGCATCTTCTCCCAGTCTTCTGCTCTTTTGCTTTGCAGGGTGCTGGCTTTAGTCTTGCAGCAGTTGAGCAAATTTTCTCAAGCAACCTGAGTGTTTTTTTCCTCTGTTATAATCTCAACCTCTGTTTCCAGCGGTTCTCAACCTGTGGGTCTCGACCCCAGCAGGGGTCAAATGACCAAAACACAGGAGTCACCTAAAGCCATCAGAAATCATAACTGTAACAAAATTACAGTTTTGAAGTAGCCATCAAAATTATTTTTTGGTTTGGGGTCATTGCAACATGCGGAACTGTATTGCAGGGTCACGGCATTAGAAAGGTTGAGAACCACCGGTTTAGCCAGTCACATTCTCCATAGATGGGTATCCTAGGTTGCTGGGTAACCTTCTGGGATAGGGGCTCTTAATGAGGAGTGAAGGCCAGGATTACTTGGGATGTTTTTTCTAAATCTGTAAACTTGATTCACATGTACTGTTGAACTGGCTTCTCAGCAGATCAGTGTTAAGGCACCACTTAAAAACTGTTCTGCTGCTATTATTTGTATATCTTATAATTTACTTTATCACTATTTTATTTTGAGACATATAAAAGCATTGGCCGGGCGTGGTGGCTCACGCCTGTAATCCCAGCACTTGGGAGGCTGAGGCAGGAGGATTGGTGCAAGTTCGAGACCAGCCTGGGCTACAAAAGTGAGCTCAAGGCCAGCCTTAACTGCATAATGAGACCCTGTCTCAAAAAGACAAAAAAAAAAAAAAAAAAAAAAATTAAATTAAATAAATAAAAGCATGTATGCCTACTTTTCTATACCTTGATGTCAGAATCAATGCAAATTGACCTTTTTAGAGTGTGTTACACTGCAATCTGGCTTACAAATTCTGTGTGGTGATGATTATCCGCTTTGACTCAGGGTGAATTTATCTGGGGTTAAATCTTGCAGGGGCCACAAACTAATCATTGCAACCAACCAAGAAAAATAAAGGCAATGAGGAAATGCCATAAGCATTGACAATATTTATTGTAGCATATGGCTAATGTATAAAGAGGTAATAGAATGATGTATCTCTGGGGATCTTTCAAAAGGAAAATTACTTGAATTAACTTTTCAGGCTAACCGAATTATGCAGTATGCCCCTCCTGTAATGCTATACAAAGTCAATGTTTGTGAAGAGCAGAACTGGGGGCTATAAATCAAGCCTTTCAGAAGAACTGTTGTGTCTGTAGGGATTTTTTTTTTTTTTTTTTTTTTTTTTTTTTTTTTTTTTTTTTTTTTTTTTTTTTTTTTTTTTTTTTTTTTTTTTTTTTTTTTTTTTTTTTTTTTTTTTTTTTTTTTTTTTTTTTTTTTTTTTTTTTTTTTTTTTTTTTTTTTTTTTTTTTTTTTTTTTTTTTTTTTTATCCCCTTTGCTTTTCTGGCTTTTAAATGAATGAAGAATTTTCTCAGCAAATTATTAATTACTCCTCCTTGCCTTTAGAATCCAGTTCACTGTAGTTATGTAGGAGTCAATGGTATTCAAATTGCAGCTTTTGATGAAGTAATCGGCTGCTTCTGGGGCCTCTTTCAGCTGCCCTGGGCGTGCTTTACATGTAAAGGACTGCCAAATAGATTCTTTCGACATTCCAGCCAATTAAAATACATTTAACGTGCAGCTGGTGGAGAGGCAGACCGTGCAATTGTGCAGAGAACTTTAGGGTGGCGAAACAAAAAACAAACTTTGTGGAACCCTGCTCAGGCAGCCCAGCTAGTCAGTGAAGAAGTCATTAAATGAGGCTATCTTGAGCTCTTGTCCGAATCAGAGATGACACTTTGGACACCACCTTAAAAGACACAAAAAGAGGGAAGCATGTTTGCTAGGGTGTGAGTTTTCTCTCCTCACCTCTTGAAACTCAGTGTGTTGGCTGTTTGCCCGACATGGTGCTGCATACAAATATTGACAGAACACAGCGGTGTTTGTTAAACCCGGTCTGGGGAAGCCAGTGATTAAAACTCTGGAAGGAAGATCCAAGGACCCCAGGAATTCTCAATAGTGTTAGAACATTGATCAAATGAAAGAGCAAGCAATGAGTGAGCTAAAGGGAAATGTTCAACATCCATGTCGGCTATGCCTTTTCGGTAAGGATGGACTTTTTTTCTTTTTCTCCTTTGAATGCTATGTTGGTGTAGAGAAGAGTTCCCAAAGTGCTCAGGACTCCGGTCTGGAGTTCTGATGTGCCGTGTGCAGGGGATCACGCTCAGTGTGTAAACAGAAGGCGTTGCCCAGCACGTGTAGTCTGCGAGGACTTCTTCTGAACCTAGGATAGTGTGTTGTTAGGTGTTTGATTTGGCTGATCTGTACCTGCCCTTGCTGGTGTGTCTTGGTGTCTGGAGACTAACAGGGAGTAAGTTCTTCCTTGGAACCAAAAGTTACAATTTACATTTCTATTTCCTTTTTATTTTCACTTTAAATGTTGTCTGGTTTGTTCTGCTGCCAGCCCCACCTTTATTCATATAAATAATATTTAGTTTTTTCCCCCTCTTGAGTTAATGTTCAACCAAATCAAAACATCCTCATTTCTAAAGTCTAGATGTTTAGAAATGCTTTGATTTATCTTGACTTTCACTGGAGATGCTAACTGGGGAATTATTTGGACTCTCTTAGCCTGTAAGGAGGCAGGTGCACATGTGCTGCCTCTGTGTGGCTGTTAGATCATGAAACACCCAGTCCTGTGGCTCAGATTGCAGTGCTCATCTTAAGGGTCTGAGAATGTTAAGTGAGTGTTGGAGCTGGGGCATTGATTTCTCCCCGTCAATTACTCAATAGCAAAAGTTCAGAGTTCCTGATTGTTTCCTATCTTAGCTTGTTATGGTTAGTTCTTTCTTGCTTCAATTTTGTTCCCTGCAAACAAAGAATTTCACACATTTCACGGTGAAGGATCGCGTTTCAGTGTCTTGAGCTCAGTTAATGTGCTTTATTAATCTTTAATGTGCCAGTAGCTCTGAGGCTATGCCAAACGGGAGACTTTCCAAAATTCTCCAAGCTAGCTGTTGCCAAGATAAATGGTGGTGGGTCCAAAAGGGATATTTTAAGGAAACTAGTAACAGCAAAGTTTTACCTATTAAGTTTGTCATGAGTCAATGAAAGAAATATTAAATAAAAGAAATTTCAGAGAGAACTGCCTCAGCTCTCTACGCTGTGTGTGAGAGAACTGCTGGGGAAAATTCTTCCTTTATATATGGTGGACTATGCTCCAGGCAGAGGAGAGGAGAGGGGTTTTTCCCTGTGCATGTGGGCTGTGTTTATGAAATGAGTGTTGTGTGAGAAGGCAGAGGTTTCCAGCCCACAGCAGTGTCTGAGCATAGAGGAAAATAAGGCTACGCATGTGGTGTGCTCCTGTTCAGTGCAAGCATTTCAGACATGCCATGGAAGCCAGAACTGGGTGATGGCCACAGAGGTCCACTTGAATAAAAACACAGCTTTGTACAGAAGAATGACAGGATGGTTTACATCATACACCTCAATAGTGAACTGACTGACCTACCTAGCAGAACTCTGTCAACTTGCTTGCCTGGCCAGGTCCTGAAGGATGAAACCCTCTGGCCTCTTAGAGTTGAAGCTAGTACAGGGTCCTGCTCTTTCCTTGGGGGTGCAGGTAAGAGACAAAACAGGCTCTGCCTCAGACATAAGACCTATAAGCAGGGACTTCATCTTTCAGGATTTCCAGGAGGTGAGAGAAGCTCCAAAGTCTTTTCTAATTTAGAATCAAAGACTTTACACACATCTGTAGGCAATAAGGAGGTAGGCTCAATTAAACAGGAATTTTCTTGTGTTTAAAGTCAAGACCAGTCTCCTTCTTGTGGCATGGAACAGGGGTTGACAAACAACACACCACGGGCTAAAACATGCCCACTGTGTTTTTGTAGATAAAGTTTTATTAGGACATACTCACACCCATTTGTTTACCTTTGCCTCAGGCTGCTGGTTTTGAGCTACCACTGCAGCTGTTGAGTCATTGTTGCTAAAACCCTACAGCTCCACCAAAACTAAAACATTTACTACCTACATCTTCACAGAAAAAGTTTGAGTGGCTAGACATGGAGAAAAGTGCTTCTCAAAGTATCTGTCTTGATCAGTTTTGTTTTCTTTTGTTTTTCATTTCTGATCTGTTGTAGATGAATACTTTTATAAACTATGATAAAAATGTTCTTTGAAGGTTGCAGTGTTGTCAGATTGCTGTGAAATTTGTAAGTACTTATACTTAATTTTGTGCTTGTTGCGATCAGCTGCACATATTTTCCGACTGGCACAAGTCCATGGACCACACGGAGGGGCCCTGGCCTCAGCTCAGCTTTACAGCCTGGTCTTGCAGCATTTGTTTCCAATCTCCTAAGATCTTGCTCCCTGTCCTAAGGAGCAAGCACAGCAAATGTTGCTCTGCTTTGTGGCTTTTGGGCTTTGTTGCTATTGTTTGGACTGCTTTGAAGGCTTGCTTTCTTTCTTTTCTTTCTTTCTTTCTTTCTTTCTTTCTTTCTTTCTTTCTTTCTTTCTTTCTTTCTTTCTTTTTTTCTTTCTTTCTTTCTTTCTTTCTTTCTTTCTTTCTTTCTTTCTTTCTTCCTTAACTTTCCTTTAACTCCTCCTTTCCTATAGATTTCTGTTTAAATTCACTTTTCTGGGAAAGTCTCATGATTACTGCACCTTATTAAGTCAGGGCATTTTCACTGGGCCTCATCTATAGCCATTTACTTATTTAGTCTTGAGTCAGGGTGTCACTAAATTGCCTGAATTGGCCTTAAGCTTACTATCTTCCTGCTTTGGATTCCCAAGGTATTAGAAGTACAGCGATGCTCCACTGTACCCAGATTTATACCTCTGTTTTTTATAGTACCTCTTATAATCAATACTTCTTTTGCTCATTTATCTTCTTAGTATATATTTCTCAGTATTGGTCAAGATTCAATAACAGATAACATCATCTGTTTTATCTGCTTTAAGCAAAAAGGTTTTTATTGTTTTTAAGTGGTGCATAAAATCCCATAGGAGTAATAGTGAAACAGGTAGAGCTTCAAAAGTAATGTGTAGAGCAACATTACAGAATGTGCCACTGTCCTGTTATTACACAAATCTGAGAATCAGGCACTAATATTGCCATTGCTAACTCTAGGGTCACCCTTCCTCTGCTGTCATCTCTGTCTAGAAACTAGAAGCGGGACCCTGAAGCCCTTGCTACCCATGCTGTGGTATACCCTATACCTCACTCAGAAACAGCCATGTGGCTGGCCTATGGTTTGAACACGGTTTTATTCTTTAGTTTGTGCATCACCTGAGCTACCATTTTAACTGATGCCTGGAGCATTCTGGATGATACCACTGGGAGATGATGGGTCTTTGAGAGCCAGAGCCTGTGAGACGTGCTTAGGCCATTGGGGACATGTTCCCAAATGGGACTGTGGGACCTTGGTCTACTGTCTGTCTTTGATTCCTGGCCTTAAATGTGAGTCCTCCCACACGTGTTCCTGTCATGATGTCACCATTCAGCAGAAATGAGCTGAGTAGGTGTCATGCTATTCAAATTTCAAAATGTTGAGCTAAACCCCAATTTATCTTTATAAATTAGTTGTCTTAGGTTTTTGCTGTAGTGAGAGGAAGCTTAACTAACGCAGACAGCGTCTACCTTTGATATTTACTCTGACCTCCAAGTTCCACCATGAAAGTCTCCTGAGTGAAATACACCTCACAACAGAACTTAAGCAAAATGAGGAATTCAGGAAAATTCTTAATTTAAAATCTTAGGTTTTTAGTCTTTATGCGGGAATGGAGTCACCAAAATCTACCTCCGTCCCCCTGAGAGGTACTGTCCATGAGGGTAGGGACCTTATCATCACCCTATACTAACATTAATGGCATGTGTAATATGCATGATAAAAGTTGACGATATGAATATATGCCTGAATGAATTACAAGTTCTTTGATTATCTGTAATTTATAAGGAGATTCATGTATACGATTCAGTCTCAGAATGGTTTCTATGGTAGAAAATGCATTTATAGGCAATAGTTTCATCTAAGAAATATGCTTTGCTTTTTAAAGTTGAAATGTATTCATGTACGTTTAGTTTGCACAAGGATAGGAGTATCCAGGTTACTATCTGGAAATTTCATTTACTGAGGGTAATGAACAGGGTAATGTAACATGCTGTACATATATTATCCTATTTGATCTGTACAGAATCCTGGTAAAGTAACCACTGATATTTTCAGAGAGGAAATAGAGGCTTTGCATAGTCAAATTGCTTCTCCAAGTCATTGAGTTGATTCAGGGTGAAACGAGACATAATCGCATGATTTTCTGAAAACTAAAGTTTAAGTTCATAACCATTAGTCATAAACATGAATATAACATATTTCTGGACATGGCACATTGACATAAAACCTTTCTGGGTTGTTTTCTACAAACTGTTTAAGCAATTGCATTCACCTATGCTGTACCTTAGCCAGACTGAGACATTGGAATAGGGTTTGGGTCATTGTTATTGAATATTGGTGAGTATCAGAAATGTATTTGTGGGGGCAACCCGCTAGGGTCCTCCTTTTGTTGCCCTCTTGGACAGAAGCTTTCTTTCCCAATAAATTTTCTATTCTAAAAAGTATAAAGAAAAGAAATGCATTTGTGAATATATAGATGACAGTATAGAAGAGAGAAGAACATAAGGAGAGAATAAGACCCACAATTATATATAGATATAGATATAGATATAGATATAGATATAGATACATATATATACATATATATATATATATATATATATCCCACAATTCTTAAGAGTATCAAAAAGTTATGTTTAGGGCAAAAATCTTACATGACAGAATATTTTTCTGGTAATTGGACAACACTCAACCCTCAATCAAGCATGTTAAAATAAAATTTACAGCTTTTGAATTCTGTTTGTTCGAAATTCTACTTCATAATCTTCATTAAATATACTGATGAGAGATGTAAAAAATAGTGATTTGATAACTAAATAAGTTGAAAAGCTTTCTTTTTAATTTTTAAAGGCTCAAGGAATATCTGTCTGCTTAAAGATGCCTTGGTAAGAGATGGGATACTCAGTAGTATTATTTGACAGAACCTGCATTTTTATCAGCAAAGTCATTTATAGTTTTGTTCCACGTACCTGAAAAATTCTAAAAAGGAACAAAATCCCTTCCAAAATAGTGTAAGGGCCTTTGAAAATCCACTGCTCCATAACACCAGAAGAACATTCACAAAAATGGTCAAAAGTAATGCTTTTATTCCTCAAGAAATTAAACAATTGGCTGTATCAATCTGATGAGGAAAAAATCATCTGTCTCTCAATCAGAACAGTGAATTTATGTTTGACTTATCCTGTTACTGTTACCCTCTCCTGAGCTTGAAAACTAATAGTTGTGTAATCAAAATAATTTTGAAAACTAGCACCTTAGAAGGTGCTGAAAAAAGCAGGTCTTTGATCAGTCTGAAAATTCCCAATCTATGGTCTTATTTTCACATGACCTGACTTCAAAATCATTTAGAAAGATTCTTTCCCAGGATCCAGGATGTTTAACATCCAGAATAACAGTATACATATTAGAGGACCCCGAGAAGGAGGAGAGATAAGATGAGACTGAATAAATACTAAAGAAATTGCTATGGCTTCTGTTGAAGTGCTCCCTCCTCCCCCTTTCCCCTGCAAAGCCTCATGCAGTAACAGTGGCAGGCTTAGAGTTTGTGATTGATCCATTGTCTAGGGCTGTTATAATGGGTATCAGTGTTATGCCCACGCTACAGTGAGCAGCCCACATACAATATAAGGGGCAGAAAGAGCCTTCTCTCTTGCTCCTTCCTCTTTTCTCTTGCTGCTTTTGCTTTTTTTTTTTTTTTTTTTTTTTTTTTTTTTTTTTTTTTTTTTTTTTTTTTTTTTTTTTTTTTTTGCCTCCTTGAATTCTTGTCTTCTACCATGTGCTACCCTGCATTAGAGCCAGCTGAGTATGGACTGAAGCCTCCACAAGCTGTGAACTCACTAAATCGTTCCTTCCCTCATTTAGGGCATTTGGTATTTTTGTCTTATCATTGAGAGTAGAGTAATAAAGACAAAAATAGTAGCTGAAAAGGTGCCACATGTACTGAAAGATCAGAATCTATATATCCAAGATCTTCACTGAACTCCAAGAAGGGTAGTTTAAATGCAAAAGACAAGTATTCAACCAAAATATATAAAAAAATGTTTACATCTATCTTTAAGAAGACAGTGCACCCAGTTAAAAAATGACCAAAAAATCAAATAGCCCTCTACCTGAAGAAGGTTTGAAATCATCAGATGGTTAATGAACATGTGAAAACATATTCAACATCTTTACTTAAGTTAATACAAATCAAAACTAAACTAAGACATCTATAATAAAAACAGTAACCAGTGCTGCCACGGAACTGGTGGTGATAGTGCATACCCACACTCCCGTACTCTGGGCGGCTGGGGCAGACAAATCACAAGTTCAAGACCACCAGCCATTCAGTAAAAGACTGTTGCAAAATGTACCAAACAGTTAAGATGTATCCAAGGGAGCAGAGAACTAAACTTGTGATATATTGTTAGTGGGAAAGCAAAATGATGCATCCATTTAGAAATAGTCTCACAATTCCTAAAAGTGCTACAACTCATGTTCCTATAAAATATAGTGATTCTACTCTCAGATACAGACCTAAGAAAAATCAGGAGTATATCTTCACGTAGAAACTTGTACATAAATGTTTGTAACAGCATTATAAAAACTGCCACATATTCAAAAGAAACCAAATATCTATAACCTGATGAATGAAATATGGTTTATCTGCAGAATGTAATGGAATACCATCCAGCCATATAAACGGATGCAATAATTCTCTTGCTAACACATAGATTGCCCTTGCCCTTGAACTTATCATTCTCACTGAAAAATATTCAGATGGAAAAGGCTAGACGTTGTGCAATTCTAAGTACATTGTTCAGAATAGGCAAATATACATACAGGTAAAGGAGATACTTAGTTTTTCGTGAGTGGGAACAGGAATAGTGGAGAGTGGCTGGTGGTGGGCACAGGGTTTCTTTTTGGAGTGATAAAATAATAGATAAATAGTGGTGACTATTGTGCAACGCTATGAATACATTAAAAGTGCTGCATCAAAAAGGAAAAGTCTTATTCTATGTAGATTACATGTCAGTGTTACAGTTTGCATCTTGATGTTCCCCCAAAGACATGTGTCACTGGGGTGGGCTCTTTGGAGAGAGCTGAGTCTAGTGTTTGTGATTGGCTCACTGTCTAGTGCTGGGATTGGGGCTGTGAGTAGCACACTCCCCCTAGAGTGGGGAGTCTGCATACCATATAAGGGAGGAAACCTGGCTTGTATCTTCCCTTTTTGCTTTGCTATTCTGCCAAGCCAGCCTACCTTGGTGCTAGCTGATTATGTACTAAAACCTCTACAAACTGAAAACAAATTAAACCTTAATTTGGGGCACTGAGTATTTTATCTAATCAAGGAGAGAAAAATAACTAAGATAAAAGCCAACAAAGCTTTCAATATATTCCAGGAGTTTGCTCTGACAAGTATGCCTTTGGAAGAAGTTTGCATTGTTGATAGCACAAAGAGACAAAGGCAGGACAGTGTGGCTCTGCCCAGGTGTGAGTAGGAGAGGCCCTAGGGACAGGGGGAGGAAGCTGTGATGATCAGCTCACCAGAGTGGGAACACCAGCCCGTGTGCAGGACAGTACAGGGTGTGCCATGCATCACATATTCTGAAAGATGAAGCCTCAGAGGTGGACTCAGAAGGGCTGGGTGGGCAGAGGCTAGCTGGCCCTGCAGGTTTCCTCATCTAATGCTAGTGTTATCCCGACCTCATCTCTGGAGTTGTTATGATCACAGCGTTGTCAAGAATTGGCCCCCAATTTAGGCTACATTCTTGGCTAGTTGCTTCAACTGGAATTCAGCGTTTCCAGGCGACACCCGTAATTCCACAATAATCATTGCTTGGTAAAATGTGGGACAATAAATGGTCACTTGTGTTCATGAGATTTTTCAGCTTTAATGGTCACATTTCCAATATAGTATAAAGGAGCCAAGTTTTGGCCAAATTTTATATACCACAATATATTAAACATTAATGCATAGTGTATATTTACTATAAATAAAGATTATATGTCTCTCCAATTCTACCAGAAATTACATTGTTTTCTTTTTGTCCTTATTCTGGACTAAGTGTCAACCCTTTCTGTGGCTTGTATGCATGCTCTTTTATGTTTTTCTCTATAGCCTGTTATAGTATGTTGATTAGATATGATATGAGTTATCATGAGATTAACAACCTCCTATTTTAATGTTATGGCTTTTTCAGAGTGTTGTATGAATATTTGTTAGAGTATGTTAGTTTATTCTCTTCTAATTTAATCTAAGAAAAGAAAATAACATAATTATACAGATACATACATGTAAAACTTTTATTACACTACTGTTTTCAGTGGTACAGTATGGAAAACCACTATTCATCAATAGGAATGCATTATATAATTAATGTATAAGAACAGCTGTCTCAATACAAAGCAATTGATAGAAACAAAATACAGTTTGCCAAGAAGCATAAATGACAAAGGAATATTTGAACTTCTGTTCTACTGCATTAGGGACTAAAATAATACAAATAGAGATATGAGATACAATTATTCTATTCTACCTATTATTAGCAAAGATTAAACTGTCACAGCCCACAAGGAATGAAAATCAGACATCCTTATTCACTCTGTGTATAAATATAATCAAAATAAATTTGAGAGAAGCAATTTGGAGAAAGTAAGATTATGCTTATAATGCAGTAATATATTTCTTGGAGTAGACTTTTAGAACTAAGGAAGTTCACATATATAGAGTATTAAGAAGGATGTTTCTAGTGGTAAAACACATGCCCATGTAAAATGAAAATACAGTCCACCAACAAGAAATTGTTAAATAAATTGCAGTTAATGACACCATAAGATACTATGCAGCCATTAAAAATTGACGCAAATGCTGGGAAGATAGCTTGGTGGTCTAAGCACCTGCCTGGCAAGCGCAAGCACCTGGGTTCAATCTCTGGCACCACATGTTGCGCTGTGCTGGCCTGGACCCTCAGGGGCACTGTGCCAGTGTGGTGGCACATGTCTGTGATCCCAGTGCAGGGGAGGTCAAGATGGGAAGTTCGCTGCAAGTCCACCCTGTACAGCAAGACCCTGTACCAAGTCAATAGATCAGTAAATAAATAAATAATTGATATAGATTTGATTTTGATATGAATGATGCCTATGACATAATAAATGAGACTAATGACCATATAATGTTATTAACTTGTATTTGAAAAGCTTTCTATACATATGTGAGCTTTTAAAAGTTTATAAATATTCTTGTCCATACTATCTTGAAGTTCACCACTGTGAACCTGTGTTTATTGTTGTAAGTTAGAAATGAAGTGCTATCTCTGTAAGATGAGATAATAAACAAAAACTTAAAATAGTCATTTTAAAACAGTGATACTAAGTTAAAAATAATTACATGGAAAATGAATAGAAGAAAATGCAGCAAATATTGTTTATGGAAAATATCTACAATAATTACAGCTATACTTGAATTATTTATAATAAATGCTAGCTTTAAAATTTCTTTTAAAAAATTAATAACAGCAATATTTTGACTAATTCTTAGCCTGCCTTTGTTAGGTACCTTGGATTAGAATACCACAGTTATGTGTACTAATATAAATTTAGAAAAGTACATGTTGTGTAAATAAGAAATACCTTTGCTATTTTTTATTTTTGGATTGAATCTAACTCAGGTCCTTGAGCTTGCCAGTCAGGCATTTAGATATATCTTATAAGTTAATTTAAAGGTAATTTCATAGTCACACACTGCATAAAGACATTTCAGTTAATCATAGACCACATGCATTGGTCTTAGATTATACCTTCTTTGTAGCTATATGCTCTATAATGTTCTCAGGACAATGAAAATACCGATCAAGGAATTTGTAAATGAAAACTGCAACACCGCGGCAGTTGGGATTTTTTGTTTGGTCTCCTCCAGGGAGTGTCTTAGTTACTGTTCTCTCATTTCTATGACTAACACGCAGCACTCAGCTTAGGGAAAGAAAGGTTTATTTAGCTCAGTGATTGGAGATTTCATAGTTTAAAGCAGCCTGAATTACATAGCAAGATCTTGAGACACTGCCTTTCCGTGCTACAGGGTCTGGTAGAGAGGTTGGGGCACCACTGTGTCCAGGATGATCCACAACACGCATCAAAGAGAGGCCACCAGGTAGGCGCATGATGTCAGTTTAAAGGTTCGTGCCTCTCTAGCCCCGCCCCCGCCAGCCCCTCCCTGGTCCTCTGGCCCTGCCCCTTGAGCCTCAGGTTGCTCCTGAAGTGGCAACTGCCCCATGATTTACCTAAGGCTCTGGGAAGACAACCAGCTACAAACCATAACAGGGATAAAGGTCATATATACACTCAAAACACTTCTGTATATTTGGAAAATATCTAGGTCTTCAGTAAACTGAAAAAAAGAAAAAAGAAAAGAAAAAGAAAAAAAAAAACAGCTGTATGCCAAGTTATATGCAATTTTCTTTTTCAAAGAGAAAACCAAGAAAAATTGAGGAGGTAGATTTTTCATTAACCCATACAGAGTAATATATATAATTTAGCCAGGAAGTTTTACACACTGTTTAAATTACCTTTCTAGGATGTCTACTGAGCTTTTGCAACAACCCAGTAGGTAGGTAGGGCAAATACTACCTTAAAGGATAAGGAAAGAGATTCAGGAAAGTTAAATACATTGCTCAAGATCTCAAGCCAGAATATAGAGGAGTGGGCATATGAAGTCCCATTTTTCCTGATAATCCAGCTTAGTTCTGGTTATTAGGCAGACTTGAGCCTTAGTCTACCAATTCCATGTCCAGGTGTCTTTACCATACCCTGTCATTGTAATCTTCTTCTGGAAGCTTACAATACTTATAAAATAGTCCAAGGACTGACTCCTGACCAGCAAAACTGGGCATCAAGGAAGGAGTGTGTAACTTGAAAGAACTCTCATGAGACCTGACAAAGGGAAGGAAATTGGGTATGGGAAGGAGGAGAGCAGGGTCTGAAATTCAAATGTGGCTGCAAAGGCCCAAGACTTGAACAACAGAACCCTGTCCAGAGGGAGGGAAGCACAATCAGCTGCACTTCCGAGAGTGGAACTACTGCTGATCTCACAGAGGATGAAGGCAGCCCTGTGTGAAGGTGGGGGAGCTGAGGACTAGGTAGGCTGAAGGTCTAAGGGACGTGGTCCCCAGCACTGGCACTTGGTTGCTGAAAATAAATCGGTGCTGTATTTTTTATTTTTTCTGTTGTTTTAAGAGAAGCTAAAATTTTTATTTTTTAAGTAATGTCTCTACATTTTAAATGCTAACATTAAATTGAAAAAATATTTTGTTAGACAGACTGAAACATATCTGAAGGCCAGCAAAATTCCTCAATGTGCTCTGCTGTGACTTCTGGAGTTTATTTGGTTATTGTAGTGCTTAGGAGACTCTGAAGTAATCAAATTCAATTTCTTTATCCTTGATGTCTTAATTAGACTAGGCGGTCCTTGACGTTAGTCCTTACTCATTTTGGAAAACACTTATTTTCATCTTCAAACTCTCTCCCACCCCCCATTGGGATCCCTTCCCGCATTCCTCTTAAGAGACTGTGCCAAGGAGGATGTCCCCCACCATGTCCCCGAGCAGTCTGCGGGAACACTGCTGATAGCACAGAGATTAGCCTCCCAGGCTTAGGAAAAATGTGCTTTAATTAAGTTACATTTCTGACTTTAATTATGGTCTAGGCTAGAATCGGTTTTGCAAACCTGTAAATATGTGGGTAGTGCTTGATGACACAAATCACTCAGCTTTCTTTGCCTAGAGGAATCCAACAGGAAACTACCAGGAGAAGCTCCTAAGGCTTGTGAGCAGGGGTGCAGGTCTACATGTTCAAGCTGCACGCTGCCTTGATTATAACCTTGAGCTGAAACTGACCAAAGTATGCTTCCTTATGACTTCATGCAGATTACAACACAGGAAAAATCTGCATAAAGCTCTCTTGTAATTTGATTCAGTGAAAGTTCTGGTGCTACCATCTTTGGTGGCATCAGTTTAGAAATAATTCTTTTCATTAATCATCTTTAGGTTCATTTATAACATACAAGTGTATATATATATATATATATATCTGTTTAATGAATGTTTGTAATACTGATATTAATAGGAACTTTGGAAACTACCACAAAGTATATAGACTAAAGTAGAGGGCTAAATATAATTACATGTAATCCCATTACTCAAATACATTTTGGGCTATAATTCTGGCCTATAAATCTTCTAGTCTTTTTGTTGCACTTTCATACAGAAGAGAGAACAACATCAACTGTAAAGTAAATAAGCTCTGGACTTTCCATGAAGAACTTTAACATCAACCATTAAATGTTTGTGGCAAATTCATTCTATAGGAGTAAGATGTAGGAAACAATGGAGAGAAGTGAGACCACGGGACAGCTGGAAGGCCATTCCCTCGTCAGGAGGAAGGGGGAAGGGCATCTTGGCAGCATTTTACACCGTCTGGGCTGAGGGGAGGAACTCCAAGGATAAGAGAACAATTTGGGTCACTGGAATACAGTGATGACAGGTAAAGATACAGCTGAGATGCATCCAGACTTGGAAAGGCTGTGAGAAATCTAGAAGATTAAAAAAAAAAAAAATAGTTTGCTTTGAGTTGGATGAATTCTGTCCCAATCCAGTCTGAACCACCTTCCTTTTGCCATTCTATCTTGAGTCTTTCCAGTCTAAATCAACCACCATCAATAAAATAAGAGATCAGAAGTATCAGGGGTTACTTACTGTAATTATTTAGTCATAAAATATACACTTTACAGCATATGTGTATATATATATATATATATATATATATATATATATTATATACATGCTGGAAATAGTGATACATACATATTTTATATGTGTTCACCATTTGTACACACTCTCCTTTTCATTTTTAATAACTTTTCAGGTATCATTAACATTCTATTTAAAGACTACATATAACTCGGTGGTTTTTAATATTTTAATAAAATATTGTCTGATTAAAACCACCCAATTCTCTAATAGTAATAACTACTTAGAATCTATAACATTTCTATCAGCTGCCAGAAAAGCATTCATTACACCCACTTCCCTCAATTTCTAAGCACTAGATTTTTATTGGATATATGACTTACAGATATATTTTCCCTTTCTGTAGCCCATTTTGTTACTTTCTTGAAGATGTCTTTTGACATACAGGTTCTTTGATTTTCATAAAGACTTTTTTGCTTAGCTTTTGTTATCACCTGGAAAATTCTTTGACTGATGTGAAATCATTAAATTTCCTTCCATCATTTTCTAAGAGTTCTACATTTTAATCTTCACATTTTTCACCCCTGGTTTATTTTGAGGAGTTTTTTGTATTTGGATGAGGCACGCATTAGTCCAACCTCCTTCTTCTTCCGAGTGTTCCAACACCATTTCTTGAAGCCTATGACTTCTTAGTACAATGTCTCACTTACTTTTCACAAGAGCTACATAAAGTGGGAATTATCATTCCTATTTGCAAGTGAGGAAATTGAGGATCAGCTAGGTTAAGTGACTGGCCTCCAGCCTTGAAGAGTGACAAGGTAACAGGTAGAATTTAATTCTTTCTACAATAGGAAACTGGACCACAATAGTATGTCAGACTATGGTAAAGAAAACACAAGCAGGAGACACTCAACATTAGCTTATTTTATTTTATTTTACTTTATTTTATTTTATTTTATTTTTCCATTTAACTATAACTTTTCTTAAGACCTTTGTCAGACTAGATAGAGTCCTTATTTTTTAAGAGCTCTTAAGAATACAGAAGAAACAAGACAGTCTCTTGTAATTGATAAAAACTTACAGTGAATATTTTGAATTGAAAGGCAACTCACAGAATCAAGAGGAGGCGAGAGAAAGCATTGGATCCAAAACTATAGGTTCCATGCTCAGAGGCAGTAAGGCCCAGACATCCACTGTCCTTGCTGGGAGCAACTAATTGTCCCTAGGCCATTGCGTCTGTAGTTGCTGATCCAGGCAATGTGAGCTTGCGACTGATTGAACCTGAGTTGTGTCCCATGATTGATTTCACACACAGTGAGGAATCTTCCCAAGAAACAGAAAAAGTGGATGCTGAAATACTTTCTTGCAGTTCAGGAGGGAGACCATTCTTTTCCCGCTGATATTCCAGTTGCTCTTGGTATCTGTGACTCAGAGCCAAGTTGGCTCAGTGTTATTTTTGTCCTTTCAATATTTCACAAGATGTGTTTCCTGAGATTACCATCTCCCTGTGTTCAGGAGCTGTATTTCATACTCTGCTACTTCCACTGCACCCGCTGCACTTTAATTACATGCATACAGGATGTATTTTCAAATTGTGGTTGATTGCCTGGGATATTCCAGGCACCACAACCAGTTCTTCATTACTCACGCCTGGGCTTTTCACAGCCAATCCCTATTTCCCAGTGATTGGGGATGCCCAGAGAGATTTCGCTCCCTTCAACAGTAGCCTAATTCAGATGAGAAGAAGGTGGTTGAGTTGGATGGATTTTTCCCAGGGGAGAACTGTGAACCCAGTAGTATCTTTAGCCTTAACGCCCCCATCTCTATAAATATTGCCTTCATTTGAACTTCCCAACTGTTTAAGGTAGTCTTTCTTGAAACTTGTTTTATCCATTAGCTCCTATGGAGTTTTGGGTTCTTTCCCTTGTTTATCATCAGGAGCCAGAGTAGGTTGTGTTTTCTGTTTTACTAAGCCCTAGGGGGATGAATGGAATCCCCCAAATAGCTGAGCTCTGACTCACAGCTTTGAGAACCTTTTCCCTCAGCCCAAGCTAGCTTCCTCTGCCACTTTTTATAGTTTACAAAGAGTTCAGTTTGCTGCTTACAATAAAAGAATCTTTTGCTGCATTACTCAATAACATTGGGTTCTTATCTCAGTCATATCCATTCATAGCAAAGGCTGTTGAACACCACGAAGAATGTCAGTTGTTGTGTCATGTCCTGCTGAGTTTTGTTTGTGTGTGAAATAGCTGAATATAATATTTCTTGAGTTTTTTGAGAAAGTGGTTGCCCACCTGTCTTTGGAGATTTCATACAGTTTTTCTGAGAATCAGGAGGAGACAAGGCTAGAGTTTTAAAAGATAAAGAGAACAGTACTTATTCTGTACAATGTTTGCAGAGACAGCATGCTCAGTGGCTGTTTTAATGGTGGACACAATCATTACTGATGAGTGGAAAATCCATTAAATGAACTTAGCTTCCAGGTGGACTATCACCCATGGTCAGTGGCTGGTCACTGGCCTCCTTTTTTCTTGGGACACACGTGCCACTTTTGGTTAGTAGCCTTCAGTCTAGACTTGATTCTGTTTTCTGTAGTCATGAGAGGATGGGTGAAGGGAAGATAACTAAGTCACACAATGAAGTGCCTCACATTCATGTCATAGGAAAACAGAGTTGTTTTGTGGTAGGTGATGGCAAGGCAGGAAGAAAAAACTGATCTGGGGTGGAAGACCTCCAATAGGAAACCTCCAAATGCTATAGGGAAAACTGAACTCCCACCCTAGAAAATACCTGGGACAAGTTCGTGTTCTCTAAAACCGAAGAATGAATTTTAGAAACAAACGGAGGTAATGAACAGAACATATTTATTGAGGGAAAGAAAGCTCCTGTCTGAGAGAGGGACAGGATGGGGGTCCTGAGTGGGTGTCCCCAGGAAGTTGTCTCTTCCAGGGACTTTTATATAGTCAAACCATGCAGTGAGGGAGATTTAAGAAGGTGGAGAACATTGGAAACTTGCTTAAGTGGGCATGAGGTGGGACAAAGCTACGGTCAACCAATGAGATTACAAGCACCATTGCTCAGATAAGATTGATTAAATTCAGGACCAAATAGGGAAGCGAGTCACATGTAGCAAGTGGGCATGGATGTAGAACAGGGCTTTCTCAGGTATCCAGCCAGTAGTAGTCGGCTTAATGACTATTTTGGCTCCCTCAGGGTGATGATCAATCTTGGATACCAATCTTTGAGGTCAACATTTGCTTGATCTTTGGTCTTTAGGTCCGGCTCACAGCAGGAGCATCTATCCCTCCCATAGTTAATAGATATCTTGCCTTCTATATTATCTCATTTTAGAGCCTAGCCCTGTCTGCCTGTCTATAATATTTTTACCTAACTCAGCTGCCTACAACAATGAGAGACAAGAGTGGGGGATAAAAAAGCTCTATTAGGGTTTGAATCCTAGGAGAAATAAAAGACATCTCTATTTACGAAGGTATAAGTAAACTTTCTTTTGATTTTTGAGTCCAGACAGGTGAAGAGAATACTACAATTGGTGCATTTATTATCACTGGGACTTGGATTGATTGATAGTAATTCTTATTAAGATAAGAACCTATTCAATGCCATCTCTGGAAAGGAAGAACTCAAAGTAGGACAGTATGTGGAGGGTGGGAGTGAAAACTTATCTGTATTACTACCCCATGAAATTTCAGGTTTCTCATCCCTATTTTGGAGGCTGCTGTCAAGACATGATGCTCTATTAATATAGACATTAATATTTAATGAATAATTACTAAAGGTAATTTAATAATTAAATTACAGAAGGCAATTTAATATTTACCTTCTTTGTGCTTAACACCATTTTAACAGCAAACCAAATACTTACTATAGAATTTGTGTTTGCTAGGTGTGGAGTGTTTTGTGCATTGTTTTGTCCTTGAAAGATGCCTTGTCTGTAGGCAATTGAAACTCAGAGAGTCCAAATTTCTTATGCAAGTCAAACCGTGGTGGTAGAGCAAAGACTGGAACTCAGCTCTGTTTGAAACTGTGGCAGAATTTTATCGACTAACAATGTGCTCTCTTGCTCGCTTCTAGGGATTATGATGTATTTGAGTAGGGAGGAGATACATTAAAACATTTGAAAATTCAGGGGGGTAAATAACTTTCAGCAAATCTGACAGAGTGCAAATTTTAGAAATCCAGGGATCCCTGCTGCTGTAGTTTGGACATGGCTTAAGTGCGTCCCTAAAGAGTTCGTATGTAGAGAACTTGGTTCCCAGTGTGGCAGTGTTGCAGGGTAGGAGGTTTTAGAGGCGGGGCTTACTGGGAGGTTGCAACCCAGGTGCCTCCCTGTACTCGGTCTTCCTATCACATCCTGGGTTCTTTCTCTTGAGTGCATGCTTGCACAGTGGCTCCATCTGCCAGGAAGAGTGCAGCTACAGGACCCAAGGAAATGTTGGTGCCCAGCTGTTTAAACTTCTAGCCTTCAAAATTGTGAGCTTGGGGCCCGGTGGGACGGCTCATGAACCATTTTTCTTTCAGGTACCCAGCTTTAGTTATTCGTTTGTAGTTACACAAAATGGACCATTACACCTGGACATGCTATAATTTCAGATCCTTGATTAGTACTGGTGGCTACTAAGCTCTGTCCTCTGTGGTCCCATCCCATCTGGTCTTGAATGTGGACGGTTTTTCCAGGCTCTTTTGGCTTTGTGTGCTTATCTGACCTCCATTTGCTAATCTTCCCATTAGAACCAGACTGTCTCATAAACAGAATTTCTGCTGTCAGTATCTATTGCTACTAAGTTTTAGCAGCTGTTCCCAATTTAGGTAGCTGCAGTTTTCCCCTTTAGAAGCATTGCTTGCTTTACTCATTACCTTAAAAATGATAGTTAAGGCTATTTAAGGTCAGATTTCCTTTTGATTTCATAAGAGAGAACAAGGTAAGGTTTCATATGCTGAGAATCTGGATTGCTGAAAAGGTTCACTACAGCCAGCTCCTAACTATTGCAGATCAGTCCTGGATCACAGAAGGTGTCTAGGGTAGTGTTGAGGGACAATCTTCATCAACAAGATAAAAACTTTAATCTCTTCTAACACTATTGTCTCTATTCTCTGTTGACAACCCACATTGTTCCTTGGTCCAAGTCTTGTACATTTCATTCTAATTTAAGACCATGTCAAAAAAAGAGAAACCAAAGCAGAAATGAATTCTCAGTATGGGCTCAGGCCCTTATATTGATATAAGTTTGATTTAGTTTCACTCTTAAAAATTGTGTACTATATTCTTACCTTAATTGGCTACAAAAGCGTATTGAGACTAAGTATTTGCAGGGAAACCTAGCAGATGGGCAAGAGTGAATAGCCTTAGAGTAGAGTGAAGTCACCTGTAGATACTGAGGAAGGTGTTGTATTTGGGAGACAATTTCTCCATAATATTGCCACAAATTCAGGTGTGGAAATAAGTAATCTCATTTAGGCAACCAAGTGTTGACTGTACAAAGAAGTAAAGTGGTTATGGTTCAATTTCTCAGCTAAAGGTAAATTTGATTGAGTCCGAACGGTTGACTCAGTTGAGCTGCCCAACCGTGTTTCTTTCTGTAACACATGAATATGTTCTAAGCCCCCAGTAACTCTTACGGCACTTTTTGAATACCAAACACTGCCTAACTAAGAAACTCTGCAATAATAAAGAAGATAGGAGATTTGAGAGATAGAACAATGCCTCAGTGGATGAGCACATTTGTTTGCAAACAATTTGGTTCACAATAGAATCTTCAGGCAAAGTTTGCTTATGTTCATTAACTCTGCATTGGCTAATGACATGAAAGCAGCTGTCTTCCCTAAAATCATGGAAAAAAAAAAGTAAGTTTGAGCCAAGGTGCTGCTGTAGTTCTATCACCAATTTTGCTTATCAAACTACTACTTTTTGTAGCTATGCAACATCATCCAGGCATATATACATTTAAAAATAAATAAATGATAATGGTATGCCTGGCACTGTACTAATTACTGAAATGCTCTTCTAAGTATGGCATAATCACAACTCCCCAATACAATCTACTAGAGCATTAGAAAAAAATAATGTATGAGGCACATGGGCCTAGACATAAAGCTGCTGTGGGAAGGAGAAGCAAAGGATGTGGAAAGCCTGTGGTTGCCCAAGAGGACATTATTGTTCCTGATCCAGGACTGCAGAGAGATTAGAATAGGTGCTACTATTTACTCAACTAATCTTTTCTTTCTTTTTCTTATTACATTAAATAAGAAATAACAATGTGCCAGTTTTGAAACACGTTAGTAGTACATTTCCAAAATTTGATACAATGTATATTGTTGTCCTCCTATTAGTTATACAGAGCACAGGGTGTAGATGTTATAATTTTTCTTTATTTAAAGAATTTTTTATTTTATTTATTTATTTTTTTCTTGTTTCAGAACCTTTGTTTGTTTATTCACTTATTTTTTTTTTCTTGACCTCTAAAATACAGGCATTTATTGATACACATTTGTGGTACGTAATGACTGTATTTGTCACAGGAAGTTGGTGCATGTACATACCACAGCTTTATTCTTTTTACTTCTTCCTCCCTCCTCCTCCTGCATCTCTAGATTCCCCTTCCCATTTATTTTGCTATTTAAATTATTTATACTTTGAGTTGCTCATATAAGAGAAATAACGTGATATTTAAGTTTGCACATCTGATTTATTCACTTAACGTTATAGTCTCAAGGTGCATCCATTTCCTACAAAGAGCTTAGGTTCATCCTTCTTTATGACAGAGTGTAATTGTGTATAAATGCTGTGTTTTCTTTATCCAGTCATCTGTTGATGGACATATAGGCCATTTCTAATACTTAGCTATTATGAGATGTGCTATAAGCATAGTTGTGCTAAAAAATTGGGTTTTGTTAAACTTATGCTATAAATATGTGTATGCGTATTACTATAATATGATGTTATTAAATCTTGCAGGAAGATATCTAGAAAGGCAGTACCTGGGTTGAATGGAATTTCTTTTTTTTTTTCAATTCTTTTATTGTTTAAATTTAACAATGGTTATATAACCACAAATCATAAAACGGAAAGGTAGCTTAGAAAGCTGAGCTGTAAAAAGGCTTAAATCAACAGCTTCCAACATTGCCAGTTTTACCAGTAACCCGCTGCTATTATCAAACATTGCATTATGTATACAACTACTTTCTCTTAGTTCAGTAAGAAAAAATTTTTTCATACCAATAATGATTAGAAAAATTGGGACCCGGCGGGATGGCTCAGTGGTCTAAAGCGTCTGTTTGGGAAAGCTTGGGCGGCTTCAGAGACTGCGGTTTAATCCCCGGCACCACATGCTGCGCCAGCCCTGCCCTCGGAGCAGGCTGAGCCGGCCATAAAAAATAAGTGAATATGGTAAAACTGGCAATGTTGGAAGCTGTTGATTTAAGCCTTTTACAGCTCAGCTTTCTAAGCTACCTTTCCGTTTTATGATTTGTGGTTAAACCTTTCTGCTGGGGGATTGAGGGCAAATTTAAGCAAGACCTGTATAGCAAAATATATAACTTTTGTATCTCTCAAGACCAGTCAAATCCCCTCAGGATTTACTTTGTAATCATATGCAGTGCTTCGTAGACCTGTTGTCAGTGTCAGCTGACACTGACACTGACTTTTGGATGAGTCATGGCCATTGCTTGATCAGTTTGCTGTCTGTGATAGCCCGAGAGAATGTTTTCTCTCTAGGTGACTCTCCTTAGGCACACTATCCATCTTCAATCCCTTTCCTGTGTAGCTCCATAATTTCCTGAAGCAGAAAATTTGGGACACCACTGAGTTATACGATGTTACAGTACAGGTTCTGTCTGTCCTGAGTCCTCACTGACCTTGAAGGGTTAGGATCAAAACTTCAGTTTTGGTCTGTAAACTTTAATGCAATTCCTATCAAAATACTGTCAACATACCTCACAGACCTGGAGAAATCATTCCTAAAATGTATTTGGAACCAAAAAAGATTTAGAATTGCAAAGACAATCCTGGGCAACAAAGACAAGGGAGGAGACATTACAATTCCTGACCTAAAGTTATACTACAAAGCTACAGTGATAAAAATCAGTATGGCAAAAAAAAGTAGACGAGAATCAGTGGAATAGATTAGAAGATTCAGAAGCAAATACAAACACACTCAGCCACCTTACCTTTGACAAAGGGGCCAAACATGTTTACTAGAAGAAAGATAACCTCTTTAATAAGTGGTGGTGGAAAAACTGGCTCTCCACATGCTGAAAACTAAAACTTGACCCAGGTCTATCACCATGCACTAAACTAAAGTTAAAATGGGTTAAAGATCCAAATATTAAAAGAGAAACATTAAATCTCTTGGAAGAAAAAGTGAGAGAAAATCTTGAAGACATTGGGGTAGGCAAAGAATTCATGGACAAAAATAAAAATGCACATTTAACAGTTGAAAAAATCAACGACTGGGACCTGCTCCACCTAAGAAGTTTTTGAACATCAAAAGAAATTACCAACAGAGTGAAATGACAATCAACTAATGGTGAGAATCTTGAGCCTAGAAATTTGAAAATTTTATTAAACTTCAATATGATGTAATAAAGAAAAGGCTGCCAGACTTCTTTAGAGCTAGTCAACACCAAAAACATCTCCTCCCTTCCCTTTGCCAATATTTTACCTTAAAAAAACCTCTCAAAAACCATAGTGACTTTTAGTTAGATCTATAAAATGGCAATGATACACACAGCCCTTGACTTGTAATAGTTTGACTTCTAATTGTTTTATTTTATGGTGGTGAGAAAGTGATGTCCTTTGAGTTCTGAATCTGGTTCTTTTCCTGGACTAGCGATATGTAATATGACACTCTCTAGTGAGCATTTCCCATCAGCCATATGATCATACAGATAAATAAGGGAGTGTACTGTTCTGTTAGGATATTCAGTATGTGAGATATGTTAAACACAATTTTGGCTTACACTATTTTCAACTTCAAATGGCTTTATTAGAAATCAGCCTCACTGTAAATTGAGGAACATCTCTTTCTATATCCCTAAAGGTGAAGAGCAGCACCATGTATCTCTGGAATTTTCTTTCAGCTCTTAGATATATGACCGTATTGCATCTGCTTTTCTCTGCAGATAAAGGCAATACAAGGGCAACTTTCTGAAGAAGTGTATTGTTTGATGGACTACACAGTCACTCTCCCTGTCCATTTGGACAAAAGCTAACTTCCCGGTAGAATTTGAACCTAAGCATTGCTGAGCTTACTTTAACTGACTATTTAAAATGTCACTTTAAGATTTGCAGAAATGTCTAGTTAGTACATAACTTTATGAACTGTGAATGAACTAAAGGAGATTTTAAAATAAGATTATACTTAAAGAATATTTTAAATGGGTTTGATAAGAGAGAGATTTGTGTTCATTTTTTAAATTTCTCTGGTTTGGTTTATAAAAATCACAATGGATTAGCAAGTGTCTGTTGAGTGTTTAGAGAAGGAAACTGGGCCTTACCAAAGGGGAGGAAAAGAGATTTTTTAAATTGTCATTTTTTTTAAAATTTTATTTATTTATTTTTTCTTGTTTCAGAACTTTTGTTTGTTTATTTATTTACTTTTATGGCTGGCTCAGCCTGCCCTGAGGGCAGGGCTGGCGCAGCATGTGGTGCCGGGGATCGAACCGCGGTCCCTGCAGCCCCCTGCAGGTGCTTTAGACCACTGAGCCATCCTGCCGGGCCCTAAATTGTCATTTCGAAGAAACTAACCATTTGTTTGAAATGAGGCATGCATCTGAGAACAATTATAGAGCTCCTTGGCAATACATTATTTAACATGACTTGAATTGGAGGCACACATTCCAGTTGCTGGCAGAGGAAAGAAGAGAATACAAGGAAGTTTCAGTGGAGCTTTGTCTTGAAGAAGCTGACACAATGCTTTCCCAAGACAGTCCCTGATATGCAGGTCCTTTTAGAAAACTTCAAATGAGTTCTAAGATGCAGCCAGATCTTGAGAACAGGTTGTGGATGGATCCCTGCAGTTAAAAATATTGGTTGGCTGATAAGAACAGAAGAAAATTGAGAAAATGTGTCCTGGAAAAGACAGATGCAAACCAGGTACCTTAAACTTACTACTGCTAATATTTGTACATGACATTTCCCTAAGAACTTCTTAGGAGACTACTGTAGGGTCTGCAAGAGAAACAATTCAATACTGGGGCATATAACTTATTGGATTATTTTACAGTGGTCACTCAAAGAGTTATATACAAAAGATTGCAGGGAACATGTCCATGCACTACAGCCCAAAGAATTCAGCTGAGGGCCAGAATACCATGGCCAGGTTCTGCAGTAGTCCAGCTGAAGATGTGGAGCCCATGTCAATGTCTTCTGTAAGTCTGTTGCATAGGTCTCCTCTGAGAAGGCCCAAAGGCCAGAGGTGGAAGCTAGAAAGCACATTAGTGGGTTGAAGGATCTGTGCCAGCAGCCTGAAGGATTTTCACTGGAGCCAGGAAATGACACTCAGAGTGAAGACCAGACCTGTCCCAAAGAGAACAGAAACCATTCTCAGAAACAATAGTGTCTCAGGCTCCTCCCATGATGATAACAGCCGAGTTCATATCAGGAAAGCTACCATGACACTCTCCAAGACAATCAACACCACCGCTTGCTTGCCTGCCTTCTTTCTTTCTTTCCTTCTTTCTTTCTTTCTTTCTTTCTTTCTTTCTTTCTTTCTTTCTTTCTTTCTTTCTTTCTTTCTTTCTTTCTTTCTTTCTTTCTTTCTTCTTTCCTCTCTTCTAAATATTGGTGGCAACAATCCTCAGGTGGGCCTTCTACAGCCAGAACTACACTGATTCAGTTAAGCTGGGTGTTGCAAGTTACCCACCTGTTGTCCATCCACCACAGATTGTGATTTGAAGAGATAAGGTAAAATTCTGTCCATGGTTGGATTTGTACCTAGGTGCGCATGGAGTAAAAACTGAAAATAATATATAAGAACTTTTTGAACACTATTGGTCCAAGTATTTCTTTTCTTTGAACTAAGAGAAAGTAGTTGTATATATATAGTCCAATAGTCCATAATAGTAGTGGGTTATCAGCAGAACTGGCAATGTCAGAAGCTATTGACTTGAGCCTTTTACAGCTCAGCATCTTGTACTCTGAACAGCTACTATGAAGACAACAATATGTATTGTGGTTGTCCTACTGCTGTGTTTTGAAACTGTCTCACTGTTATTTCTTATTAAAATAAATAAAATTTAAAAAATAAAATTAAAAAAACTGAAAAAATAAAAGATGCACTGTAAATTCTGACAAAAATCTGAACAAGAATTGCATGGCGATCATCAGTTCATCAGCACTCAGCCAAATGCAGTCACTGATAAAATCCTAATTGGCTGAGGTTGCCAGCCTCTCTCCCTCCACTGGAGTCACAGACAAGTAGGCCGGCGACAGTTCCAGGCCTGGAAGACAATTTGTCTGTGCTTCTTATTCCCTGGGTAGTTTTTATAAAGTTCCTTGGCCAGAGGAAAATTGCAGAACAGCTTGAAAACTATATAAAGTAAACGTGTCACAGTGCTGGCAGTGCTCTGGAAGGAGCTACTGAGAGTATGCACAGTGGCAAGGAAAGAAGATCCAGCTCCTGGAAGAACTGTTGAGCATGGCAAAGCTTTGAGCAGAGGAATTCTCCAGTAAGATGTCGCTGCTCTCCCTCCTGTTGTCTCTGACCATTCTTTTATTTGCAGACCTTTTCGATATATATTCATGATGCTGTTGGGAAACAGTAGAAATTTATGGAAACTATGTGTTTTCTTAAACATTGAATGACTATCTTACTAAGTGTTCAATATTTTTTGCCTCAGGGTTATCACTTGTTTAATTGAAAATATATTACACACACACACACACACACACACACATATATATGTGTATATATATATACAGTATTCCATGTTAAAAATGTTTGTTAGGTTTTGTTGTGGGATAGGGTCTTACTGTGTTGTTCAGGCTGGCCTTGAATTCTTTATTTTGCCCAGGCTGGCCTGGATCTTGCTACAGTCCTCCTGCCATGGTCTCCAGTCCTCATATGTCTTGTTCTTCTGATTTCTGAAGATGTTTCCAGAACTTGTTCCTGCCTTTGGGCCATGAACTCCTGCAAGTGGGAGGGAGAGGCAGACTGTACATTTATATGAACTGCAAACCTTGAAGGGATCACATACTGCAGTCAGATGTGTACCATGGGCCAAAACCATGTGAAAATCTATACAGTATGTATGTATATATACATAACATATAATATATGCACATTTATTCTTTATAATGTTATTGGATTTACGGTAGTTTTGTTCTTCTGTTGTTTTGCCTTTTTTTGTTGTTGTTGTTTTTGGACAGGGTCTCACTATGCAGTTCAGGCTGGACTTGAGCTCACTGTGTATCCCAGGCTGGTCTTGAACTTGCAATGATCCTTCTGCCTCAGCCTTCCAAGTGCTGGGATTATAGGTTTGCACCACCATGTATGGTTTATGGTAGGTAATAATCACAAAATATTTTCTAGATTAGCAACTGGTAAAATCAGAAATTTTTTGTGTGGAAAATTGTGGACATTTTGAGATTAAAAAGACAATGGTTTCATGAGCAAAAAATATGATGTTATGTTTCACCTGAAATCTAAACTGTCTGAAGTACTTTTGCCTTTCACTACCTAGCATATAAATTTACCAAACTTGATCCACTCATGCTTCTTTACCTTTAAAAACAAAAAAAAGTAAAAAAGTAAATTTTCTTCAGTATTTACATATTTTCTCCTTTTGTTTTATCTACTAGAAATGTTTAGTTAATGTACCTTTTTATTGCCCCGATGCAAAAGAAATGATGTTCTCGCTTTAGTATTTACTGCTTGGCTACTGGCATTACATGGACTGTTTATGATATTATTGAAACTCTTCTGTTTCTAATTCAATTTGCATGGACCCAAGTTAGGGGTACATGTGAATTTCACAAATGCCACTTTAGTATCTACATAGATATAGATATATATGAACTGCTTGACCTAATGTTTCTTTTTTTTTTTTTTTTTTTTTTTTTTTTTTTGTCTTTTTAAGACAGGGTCTCACTATGCAGTTGAGGCTGGTCCTGAGCTCACTTTTGTAGCCCAGGCTGGTCTCGAACTCGCATCAATCCTCCTGCCTCAGCCTCCCGAGTGCTGGGATTACAGGCGTGCGCCACCACGCCCGGCTTGACCTAATGTTTCAATAGGCTTACTTATATCCAGCCATTGCTATTTTGAATCTTTCTTCTCCTCTAAATTATAGCCCTTGATTTTTAATATTTTTATTCTAAAGAAAATAATAAAATACAAATGATGCAGAATTTCAAAACAAATCATAGGAAATCAATCATGCTTGTTATATTGCATACTGTTATCTTCAAAGTAGTTGTAAGATTCATAGTGAGTTTGGCCTGTAGCTTCCCTTTTTATCAAGTTTACTGTCATGGTTATGACAGTTTCATGAAATGAATATGATAGATTTTGTTACTTTTTGTTGTTGTTTTAGAAATACTTGGTAGATCTGAGGTGGAGAGGTGCAGTGGTTAGCTCCGAGAGGCGAGGGGACAGAGGCATACCTTAACACAAATCCTAGCGTGTTCACCTGCCAATTTAATAAGTAGGCCAAATTAGCTTCCTATTTATCAGGACAAAATATAGTAGCTTTATGTTGTTCATTTCTTTTTTTTTTTTTTTTTTTTTTTTTTTTTTTTTTTTTTTTTTTTTTTTTTTTTTTTTTTTTTTTTTTTTTTTTGTCTTTTTGAGACAGGGTCTCGCTGTACAGTTCAGGGTGGCCTTTAGCTCAGTTTTGTAGCCCAGGCTGGTCTCGAACTCTCACCAATCCTCCTGCCTCAGCCTCCTGAGTGCTGGGATTACAGGCATGCGCCACCACACCGGGCTTATGTTGTTAATTTCAATGTTTTTAAAGAAATCTATACAATTTCTGATAATGATAGTGTTAACTCACATTGTCACCAATATCTTTTTAGTAATGTCTTCAGACTTTTCTATATAAAAGATAATCTAATCTATAAAAGGAAAAAAACTATTCTTTCTTTTCTAAATTTGATGGATCTTGTTTTATTTTATGGTTCAATCGCTCTGGCTGGGACTTTTGGTACTGTATGGGACACTTCTTTTATGATGGTATATCCACACCATGTTTAGGTCTCAGACAAGGATTTCTTTCATTTATTTATTTTTACCATTGAAGAGTATGTATGTTTGTGTATTTTTCATATGTAAACTTTTTATATTGAGATAATTTCCTTCTATTGCTAGTCTATTGAAAATTTTTTGTCAGATTCTTTTTTGTATCTCTTAAGAAGATACCGAAATTTTTGTCCTTCAGTCTGCATTATGGTGTTTCGCAGTAATTTTTTTGGAGGGAGGTGTCGGGCTGGGAAGGGTCTACAAAGTATTCAGGGTCTCACTACTGGATCTGGAATTACAGGCACGTGCTACCACGCCCAGGCTCAATTGCTGTCTCAGCGAGCCTCCGGTGTGCAGCTGGCATGGAAGTTCTGGGGATCAAAACCCTGGCCCCTGTGTCTGCTTGCAGTAAATTTAATACGCTGATCTATTTGGCTAGCCCTTTAATTTTCATATGGTGAGCCAAGCTTGCATCCTAGGGAACAAGATCTACATGGTCTTTTAAGGATAGAAATGGATTCCATTTCTGAAGGTTTTTTTTTTCTTTTTTTTTTTTTTTTTTTTTATTGAGGACTTCGGCATTTGTATTCATGAAGAATAGAGGCCTAGAGTTTTTGTTTATTTTTTTCTGTACTGGGGCTGGGGAGATAGCTCAGTAGAATAAATGCTTGCCTGGCAAATGGAAGGACCTGAGTTCAATCCCCAGTTCTGCAAAAAATAAATAAGAAAAAAAAAATTTTTCCTGTACTGTTTTTTTCTGAATTTAATAACAGGAAAATGATAATTTCATAAAGTTAATTTTGCAATGTTATTTTCTTTTCAAGTGTTTGAAGAGTTTGGGAAACGTTGCCGTTGACTCTTTTAAAAGTTTCCTAGAATTCACCAGAGCCGTAATCTGTCCGGAACTCCTCCGTGAGGAGGTTGTGAATGCTGACTCAATTTTTATAGTGGTTTCAAATCTGTTAAGTTTTTTTTTATATCTTCATGAGTTAATTTTAATAGGTTCCTAGAAATGTATACGTTTCTTCTAGTCTATTTCATTTATTGGCATGTAATTGTAGTAACATCATGACCTTTTTATTTTGTAGCAACTATTGAATATTTCTTTAAATTTTGATTTTCATATTTTCTCCCCATTTTCCTTAGTACAACTAAGAGTTTATCAGTTTTGTTGCTCTTTTAACAAATTGTTTTGCTCAGTTTTCTATTGCATGTTAATTTTGTATTTTGTTTATTTTGCAATAATTTTTTGTTATTTAATTTCTTTTTCTTTTCCCTACTTAAGACACTGATTTTATTTTTCTAATTCTTTAAAGTCTAAGCTTATATTGACTTGAGTTATTTCTTTTTTAATATAAGTATTTAAGGCTGACCAGATAGCTCAGTGGGTTAAAGCACCTGCTTGGGAAGATGCTGGGACCAGAGTTCAGTGCCCAGCATGCTGTGCCAACCCTAGCCCAGAGTGCACTGAGATGGTGATTGACCCTGGGTGTGGTGGCACGCACCTATAATCCCAGCTCTTGTGAGGCTGAAAACAGGAGAATCACTGAGTTCAATCTGTACAGTGAAACCCTGTAGACTCTGTACTAAATACATTCAATAATAATAATAATAATAATAATAATAATAATAATATAAGCATTTATTACCTTATACTTTCATTTTAGTTGTGCTTTTGTTGCATCCTATGTTTTAGTATGTTGAAATTTTTATTTTCATCTGTCTCGAAATATTTCCTAAACTCCTGTTAGATTTTTAGGGCTGTGTTTTTAAAAATTCTACTTATTTATTGACTATTTCTCCTTCTGTTTTTATTTCTAATTTTATTAAATTGTGCTCAGGAAAGATTTTTGTAACTATTTCAGTCCTCTTAAATTTCTCATGATTATTTTGTACCCTAGAGCATGGTTTATCCTGGAGAAATATCTATGTGTAGTGTGAAGACTCTCCAGCCTACTGCTTGCAATGTTCAGCCTGAGCCTCTTAGGTCCAGGGTTTTGTAGTGTTCTTCATTTCTGCTATTCCATCTGATTGTACTGTCCCTTTAATTCCCTTTAGCATTGCCTACAAAATCAGACTATGATCTTTCTCTACTTGTTTTGTTTTTTGTTTGTTTGTTTTGTTTTTTAAGTCTGGGAAAGAATTTCTGTCCTTCATTGCTGAGTGTATGCCACCCCACTCTTCTGAACTGCAATATAGCTGCTAAAAAATTCACTCATCATCATATGAAAGTTCTCATGTAAATGGCAAATAGTTTTTTTATTGATGAACACAAAAACTCTCTCCTTGATTTTTGGCAATTTGATAAAATATAGGAAATAAATTATTGGGGTTTAAAATAATGCTTTAAGCTGTATTTTTTATTTTAAATTTATTTATTTATTTATGTATTTTTAGGGATGGGTCTACAGGGTGTTCCAGGTCTCACTACTAGGTCAGACTCATAATGATCTGCCTGTTTACAGCCTCCAAAGATCTGGGATTATAGGCATATACCACCATGCCCAGTCTCAATTGCTTTCTGAGGGAGCTTTGGGGTGAGGCTGGTATGGCAGGCCTGAGGATCGAAACACCAGCCTCTGTACCTGTTTACAGGCACTTTAATCTACTGAGCTATTTGGCCAGCCCATAAACTGTATTACTTTCCTTAAACTGTGTTTGTTTACTGAATCTGTACTTCTATTTTTAACATATGATTTATTATTTATTTCCATTTTTTTTTTGGAGAAACAAACTCATTTAAAGCCCTGTATTTATCTCTAAGAACAGTTTTGACCTCAGTTAACCAGTATTGTCTGGAAAATATGTACTCTGTAATCATAGATATAATGATTCTAGTTTTGATAGTATTTTTAATCTAATAGCTATTTAAAAGAATTACTTTAAATATCTAAGTTTTTATTTCAGTTATCATATTATAAGTCACTTCATTATATCACTTAGTATGGTATATAATAACTGAGTGGCAAAAATATTACCAGAATGACTGGATCTCTTGGATTCATCTTTTCAATCATGTACCTCTTCTATAGAAGACAATGCATTGGGTTTTGTTGGTGATTGAATGTAAGATAGTTGTTAGAAGAGTGTAACCCACTTACATTTATTGTGTTAATAAGTCTGATTTAACTCTGAAATTTAATGTTTTAATTTTTAATATTTTCTGTAGTTTTCTTTTGCTTTTACAGTTGGCATAAAAAGTATGATTTCTTTGATTGAATACATATTAAATTAATTTAGAGGGTGTATTTCTCATTTTATTCTATTTTTTATTGGCAAATGACTTTTCCTACAGTTGGGTACCACTGCTGGTAGGGAACTGATATTTCCATTACTGTTGCTTCCCAAAGTTTTCTTCATGTGCAGCCTAGAATAGATTATGTTCATGGCTGTAGATTCCTTGTTACATGCTCGATTTTATTTAGTATTTTTTTAAATGAGGCATATTACACATCAGATAGTGTAGTTTTCAGTTATTAACCTTATACTAATCACATAACACAAGTTGAAGAATTTAGCATATACTGGTTATCTGCTATGTATCCTTACTAAATTATGCATGTTTGGAGAAAAAAGAATAAAACGTAATATCTTGTCCCCATTCTTATCTTGATTAAAGTATAATTGGCAGGGATATTACGTGTGTGTTCATAAAAGTCAAATAGTTCAAAATTAAAGGAGCAAAAATGTCACCCAGCAATGTAGGCACAGGAATATCAAATGAACATGTGCAAAACTGCCATGAATACAGAGGTCAAAAAAGAAAAACAATGCAGAGGTCAGACATTCTTTCTAGAATTAAAAGAGTCTGATAAATCTTGAAAGGAATTTCTAAAAGGATCCCATTTCAACGAATGTGGACAATGAGACAGCAGGGTGATGATCATGGTTCTGTCAGAGGTCCATAGACTTGGAAATGTTTGCTATGGTAAATAATTCGTTTTTCAAATATTTGTGAAGTACTTTGTAACTGCATTAGCCTGGACTTCGCATAGAAACTGATTCAACAATTTGTTATGTGTATATGAGGAGGAAAGGAGAGGAAAGGGTGTACAGAGAGAGCAGCCACAGGGTTATATTAGAGAACAATGAAGAAAGCCATTAGATGCTCCATTCTGGACGCCAATGGATGATGAAGCTAAATAGAGACTTGGGGGATGAGGAATGATTCTCAGGATCCAGATTTAGAGAAATAGCTGGTATCAGCTTGGTACTCCAGAAAACACAGAAGAATCGAGTCCAGGCCAGAGGAGTTTGGGGATGGCTTTAAAGTTTTTCACTTTTTTATGACATTATCCTGTAGCAGAAAATGTCACCTTGGCCATTATATTTCAGTTTTTTTAGTTGTCCAAGTAGTAATAGTTCCTATTCCAGATCCAGTTGCTCCAATGGCTAAGAAATGGCTGGTCACTGTGATGCAAAGCCAGTCACTGTGATGCACATTGTATAAACCTGTCTCCAGTTGACAAACCATTCTCCTCTGTACTAACTGCTTTCTTTTTTTTTTTTTTTTTTTTTTTTGTCTTTTTGAGACAGGGTCTCGCTATGCAGTTGAGGCTGGCCTTGAGCTCACTTTTGTAGCCCAGGCTGGTCTCGAACTTGCACCGATCCTTCTGCCTCAGCCTCCCGAGTGCTGGGATTACAGGTGTGCGCCACCACACCCGGCTAACTGCTTTCTTATCTCATAAAACCCTAGACCAGGACGAATGGGATCCTGATCAGTTCCCATTGATATAAATAAATCCAGCTCTGAAACCTATGTGTCATTTGGTGTTTCCACTTGCCATTACAACCCTACTGAGTTTAAACAAATAGTCCTTGAGATGTTGATTTTCCTTTACTAGGTCAGTGAAATATGTATAAATGTACATACTTATTCATGAAATAAACTTTAGTTAGCAGCGAGCCCCACAAACGGCCAGACAATTAACAATGATAAAGTTTGTTTCTGTAACATAGCCTTCCAAAGAGAGGGAGACTTGGATGGTTTTCAGCAAAATAAATTCCTTTCTTCTCAGATGACATGCAAACTGATGTCATTTCTCATTCCATCAAGAAAAGAGAAAAGAAAGACAAGACTCACTATGATGTGTAGTATTCCGATGATGGCATCCTAGATCGAAGTAATCTATAAAAAGACATTGTGAGCAAATCGTATTTCCTTTGCCAACAGTGCATGCCTAGCCATAATGCAAGCCTTTCATATTTAGCCGTTTAGATAATGGTTTCAACATGAACTTTCATAACATTTATTTACTGGTATAAATGATTGGACCAACTGCTGGTGGAAGTCAGGAATTGGATTCCCCAGCAGCAGGGTTTCTCAACTTGATGAAGGTAGCTCTGAAAGTGTTGTTTCCTGTCGGTCCTTGAGCAGCGGTGTGAAATGCAAAGGGAATGGCAGTTTTGAATGTTTACAGTTCTGCCTGCTTGCAAAACACACTAGCCTCCCTCTGTGCAGAAGACTATGCTGTAGTTATAAATATTTCAACTTCCCAGCTTCAGTGTTTTAGGGTGTATCAGCCACAGTTTCCTTCCCCTCCCATCTGGCTGACTGATTCCTACACTTCTGTGAATTGTTGCAGCAGAAAATAGGCAGAGACTGCCAAATTGTGGAGACGAGGTCTTTTATGTGTGCGGATGGGTAAAATGATAAAATGTGACTTGGACTGATCTGCTAAAGAGGCTTTCCCCAGAGTAGATGTGCTGATCATCTGCTGCAGAGAGACATATTGCAGAAGTAGGTTTTCCACACTGATGAACAGAAGTGATTGATGGAGACCCTACCTGGGAGAGGCAGAACTCTGATTTGCCGAAGGTTTGCTACCTTGACTGGTCTGTATGTGCTGAGGTAAGGCGGGGTTCCCTCGGGTTGAGCTGGTTAGACTGGCTGAACCACAGCCTTACGCACAGTCTCTTCTGGCCATGGCCTGGGGCTGGCTCTTGCCCTGGCAGGAAGCTGCTCACCTTCATGCTCTTGCGCTGTCAGTGCCAGACACAGCCAGGTAGAAGCAAAGCCTGATGGTGGACAGCACCGTGGCTGCCTGACTCTGACCTGTTCCAGAAATCTGTTCCAACTCTTGGCTGGCCTACTAGAGTGAACTAGGACTCAGGAACCCCAGCCTGGGTGGCTAAAGAACACAGAAGCAGATACTGACTGTGAGAGGAGCCCCTGGGATGGAGAAAGGTAAAATATCTCTTAAAATTAGGACAGTAATTCTTTTCCTCTCATGATCTAATTGCCTGAGGAGGGACAAATTTTGCAGTAGCTAGCAGCAGAAAAAAAAAAAAATAGATGACTGTACTGCAAGAAACTGAGAAAGACTTTGCTGCTAACTTTTGTGGCTCACATGACTCAAGGCAAATCTCTGCTGTGCATGTAAGCAGAGATGTGTATAGCTACAAAACTGAAGAATCCTCTGAAAGCTTCTACTCGACTCCACAATGTCATTAATTTTATGCAGCCTAATTTAAACTTTATCTGCCTACATCTATGTGTGTTTGATGACATGACTCAGGGATGAAAAGGGAAATTTAGTAAAATCTGTTTTTAGAGAACACAGAAGAATGGGTCCTTGCCATCAGCCTTTGTGAAGGTGCTGAAGCCCAGGCATGGACTCTGAGGAAGCCGCCTGTCGTCACATCCCTTGGCACAAGCATGGCTTATGAGGGTTGTATATATTTGTTGGAATTTATGCTGTGGCTGCAATCACATGAATTTGAAACAGCTAAGCCCAGCAATTCTTTAATTTTAATTGATTCTGTGTATTCATTTATGCACTGGTCAAATATTTATCAACATAGATACCACATGAGACCAGAAGAATAAATAACAGACGTCTGTGTAATTTTTTCTTAAATCTTGACATTTATCTTGGGTAGTCTAGATGGTGGCTTATTTGCAAATGAGGTGACACCATGTTTAGGGGTTGTTCAGTATATAAAAGATGGGCACAGTGGGGATCAAAGCCAGAGCCTTGTACATGCTAGGTAAATACTCTGCTACTGGCCTGTCTCCCTGTCCTGAATCTGATATTAATTGAACAGATTTTTGCTCCATCATTTAAAATTTATATAATTTGTCTTCTTGGGTGAGCAAAGATGCACAAATATGGTTTCATTTTTTTTATTCTTTATGTTTTAAAGTGAATTAAAAATAGTAAAAGAAATTAGAAATGATACAGTTTCACTGAGCAAAATTGCAGGAATTCAACAATGGTTGTTGTGTTGTATATTGTTGTCTTCAAATTAGTTGCTGAGATTACAGGTTATCAGAACACAAAATTCGTCACAAAATTAAAAGGAAAGAAACAAAAAAAAAAAAAGTAAGCATTAACTACTCTTTCCAATAGACCAGCAGAGATCAGGAGTACAATTATCTAAGCTCTCCTGTGTACATGTGTATATATTTCTTTTTCCTTTCCATCTTTCTTTTCTCTTTTCCCTCATCCCAGTTGTTCCTCCTCTTTGGTTGTCCATTGCCCTTTGGTTTTATTGAAAATATCTCAGTCCTGTAGAATGCCTCTAGAGCATTTTGGAAAATGTCTCTCCTCTTTCTGACACCACTTGGGTACTTGCAAAGTGCCTGATCTCTAACTACACAGCCGTTCTCAATCCTTGTGCAGCTTCACTTTTGCAGCAGTAGCTTGTGGAAACTCTGCTTCCTCACCTCAAATCCATGCATTAAAGTGTCACAGAATATTTGTGCCATGAAAGAGTGAAGAATGATATAGTAAAGCCCCATGCTCCCCCCACTCATCTTGCCAAGTAAAATATTAGCGACAACGATGCCCCTGTGCATCCGTGCTCAGTTGCACAGTATACAGCCTTCTTGTTCATCATGACTCAGCCATGATGATGGCGTTCTGCTGTGTGAAATGCCACAATTCATTCTCACAGCCTCCTGAAGGCCAACATGTAGTATTTTAGCAGTTCTCTGGCCAAAGAGTTCAAGACACATATTACCATTGTGACTCAGTGCAACAGGCAACCACTGGTATGACAGTGGCCTTGGTAGACTCCATTTCCCTTAAGAGCTGTGTTGGAACCCAAGTGCATCTGAATGCACTGTTGGACAGGTCTCCTGCAGAGAGCTTCTACCAATGAGATGTTGCCACCCCGTTTTCTTTCCCATTTAACACCTGAGCCGGAGAAGGCCTTGCAGGACTTGAGCACCGACTGCTTTGGCGTGAATCAGTCTGTGGATATAAAGTGGGAGCGACTTGCAGTGGGCAGAAGCACCTTGAGGCTGGGAATATAAATGCAACCTTTTCTACCGGGATAACGCTCATAATCTGGATAGCATTTTACCGAGCAGTTTTAAGAGAGTATTTTACTGTCACTTGTCATTACAAAGAAATTTTTTCTTGACTCAAATAGTCTTGCCAGAAGCCAGTCTGCTTATGCACGTAGGTAAGGGTTCCTAAGGAGTGTACCAAGTCACAGAATTGCTGACGTGTAGGAATTAAGTCTTGTCAAATTTTGCTAGAGGTTGCCACATATTCCTCAGATAATTGAACCTGTTATATCCCAACTAGTAATAGGACTTAGCATTGCTCCATATCCTCTGCAGCAATCACAGTTGTCTATAATTATTTTCTGGCCAACCTAATAAATGGTGTAAGGCAGTACCCTAAAGAAGTGCACTAAAAAAAAAAAAAAAAGAAGTGCGCTGATTGCAATTGAAGTTAAATAGGTTATCAGGCGTGGGTTGGTTGGTTAATCTTTCTTTTATGAATTGTCTTTTCCTACATTTGCATCTTATTTATTCTATTGACTTTTTTATTTAATTGTAGATATCTTACACCTTTCAAATATAAGATATCTATAATTAAATACAATTGAAATAGTAGGATATCTACAATTAAAATTTCTCTCATTGACTCAGGACATAAGAGAACCTGTACTGTAACATCCTATACCTCAGTGGTTTCCCAAATTTTCTGTTCAAGGAGATTAGGGGACCACAGAAGAAACAGATTGATGATGTATAGTGTGACTAAGGAGAGTCACCTAGAGAGAAAAAGCACTCTCTCAGACTTCCACAGAGAGCACACCGGTCAAGCAATGGCCATGACTCATCCAGATGGCTAACACTGACAAAAGTTCTACAAAATGCTGTACATGGCTTCAAGGTAAATCCTGAAGGGATTTGACTGACCTTGTCAGATACAAAAGTTACATTTTTTTGTTTTATAGGTCCTGCTTTAACTCATCCTTAACCACCCAGCAGAAAAGTTTAATCAAGAGGCATATAAAGTAAAGTCAGATTAGTATGCTGAGCTGTAAAAGGCTCAAGTCAACAACTTGTAACATTACCAGTTCTGCCAGTAACCCATTAACGTTATGGAATATTGGACTATGTATACAACTACTTTCTGTTAGTCCAATGAGAAGAAGTATTTGTACCAAGAGTGTTTAGAAAAGTTGTTATGTCTGCATCTTGTACTATGAACAACTAGTATGAAGACAACAGTGCGTTGTATTAGTCATTGTGGCTGTCCTACTAACATGTTTTGAAACCATCTCATCATTATTTCTTATTAAAAGCAATAAAAAATACATTAAAGAATTTCTCTAAGACTGGCAAGATAGTTCAGCCAATTAAAGCGCCTCCTTAGGAAAGCTTAGGTAACTGCAAGGACCTTGGTTCAATCCTCACATGCTGCACCACATGCTGTACCAGCCCCACACCCAGGGCAGGCTGAGCCGGCTATAATTAAAAAAAAAAAAAATCTCATCCTGTGGATGTTTTATTTTCCTTCTGAAAAATATGCTGACAGTATTTAGTCTGTAGAAGTTTAACACTTCAATACAGTGTCATCTATAAGTATTAAGGCTAGTTTCTAAGAGACTTTTCTTCTTGGTTACTGTGAATTTTGCTTTAATTTTCCTCTATTTTTTTTTTTTTTTTTTTTTAGAAACGACTATTCTTAATTTGTATTGTTTATCTTAATTCATTTTGCTCTATTCTTTTAAAGAGACTATTGACTTTTCAAAAATTCTAGATAGTTTTTCTTACAATTCTACATGTATACTAAACTTAATAACTCCTGCTTTGTGGGGGGAAAAAAAAACTGTTGTAAAACCCTTATTATTATATTGTATTTTAGTTATAACTTGTTTTACACTTGTCTTACTCAACTCTATCATTGTTTTATGGTTGATTAGATGTGTCTATATATTCACATTTTTATTTGCTCACCATTTCAGACTTTTTGTACCCATCCATTTAGCAAAACTCTATTCATAGTGAACCTTAAAATGTTTCTCTATAATATACTCCCATGACTTCATTCTTGAGTGAGGAGTTAATTATGTAGGAAAAAAATATTATTTTCTCATGGCCTTTGAGAAATATGCTGTTGTTCTAATTTTAATTTCTTTATGGGTATCAATTCTGACGTTTTCTGAAGGTGCTTTTTCTCTGACTGCTTTTAGGAGTGTACCTTTGTTCCAGGAATCTGTGAGGTTGCTTTGATATGGTTAGGTATAAATTAAAAATATGGGGAGTTACTTTCAGCATATGAGGATGGTAGATCTTTTTAAGTGACACTTTTTGATCATTATATTTTTAAAATATTACCCATCTGGGACTCTAATTAGATATATGGTATATTTCATTGCATTTTCTTTTTCAACTAGATCTTTTTGTTATTTTTATTTCATTTGTCTTATTTTCTATATTCCATAAACTTTTTTTTTTTTTGGCCTTTTTGAGATAGGGTCTTGCTACACAGTTCAGGCTGGCCTTGAGCCCACTTGTGTAACCTAGTTTGGTCTTGAACTCATACCGATCCTCCTGCCTCAGCCTTTCAATTGCTGGGATTACAGGTGTGTGGCATCATGCCCAGTCTCAATCACCCTTTTAGCACACACCAAGGATCAAACCCTGATCCCTGTGCCTGCCTAAGCAGGTGCTTTAGTCCACTGAGTTGTCTGGCCAGCCTGAGCACTTATTTTTAACTGCTAAAATCCAGGTGTGACTATGTTCCTTTACATTTGGATCTGTCATACACTCTAGTATACTACATCAGTGAGGCATTCAGATAGTGAAAAGATAGTGAACCTATGGCACATGTGCCATAGCTAGGTCTTTGTATCAGTTGAAAGCTCTAAAAGGTTCACCATCACTAACATAGGCTGTGGCCTTCCAAACTCTAATGTTTACATTCATTTGAGCAACAAACTCACACCAAAATAGGCACACATTTAAAAATAATGTGATATGCATGGAAAGGTGTTCGATAGATTTAGGAAGCAAAACTATAGGATGCTGAGTTAAACTTGACTTTCAAATAGATGGCAAGTAGGTTTTCCTAGCACAGTTTATTTTGAATGTTTTTTCTTTCTTTTTATTTTTCTGGACTCTATCTATTCATGACTGGGACTGCAGAAGCTTTGTTCTAACCCCATATGAAAGTGATACAGATTAAACCCTCTGTATCACTTTGCAGGTGAGTAGATATTTTTCCTTACCATTTCATGGAATATCCTGTCTTTCAAAGGTCTTGGAGCTTTCTTGGCCTCTGAATTCCACTTTCTATTGTGAGAAGCTTTATGTCCTTTTCCTACCATGGCTCTATGTTGCAGGGATGGAAAATTTGCATCAGCGGTTACCGATAAAGCATGTACTTTTATTTGGTTTTTGTTGGTTGATCCTTTAGTTCCTAGGACTTCGCTCTTCCTTTCAAGTTCCATATGCCCTAGAAGGTGTTTTATTTTTTACAGTAATAAGTTTTGTTCCCTTCTTAACCAAGCAAGCCAACCCTTGCCCTAACCATGGATCCCAATCTGTTTTGTAAAAATCCTGCCAGCAGCAGTGTGTTGCAGATGCCACTGTTACTTTGAGAGTCATCTAGAGGGAAGGCCTCACTGCTTGGCCAGGCTGGTTCTTGCACCCACTTCTAGTACCCCGCTTTTTCTCATTGCTCCATTTCTTTGACGAGTCACTGTGAGTCTTACTTGATGGCTCTCTCTTTTTCACTCTACTTCTTCAGGATAAACAAGGTTCTTGGACAATCAGAGCACACTCAAGTTAGCGTTCTGATCTCTGACCCCTGAGGGCTAGCTTTGTGTGCTTTCAATTTGCATTTTTCTAAAAAATCAAATCTTATGGTTGTGTGTACCTTTGACAAGCTTCAGTGGCTTTTCCTTGGTGAAATGTGCAGTCAAGAGATGAAAACTTTGCCATAATGTAACTCCCCCAGTGCCTTTTATCATCAGATTTTCTACATTGTACCTCTCTACATTGTACAATTCTCTACATTGTACGCTGTAATAGCAGTGTATCCTCCATGAAGGGCTATGATGCCATCTGTGTCCTTTATGTCTCTTTTCATAAATGCCATTCAAGGACCAAATAGCTCAGCCGATTAAAGCACCTGCAAGTAGGTGCAGGGACCTTGAGTTTGATTCCCAGGCCTGCTGGGCTGGCGCTGACTCAGGGAGTGGTTAGATGACAACTGAGACTAGGTGTGGTGATGTGCCCCTGTAACCTCAGCCCTTGGGAGGTTGTAAACAGGTGGATCACTATGAGTCCAATCTAGTAGTGAGACCCTGAACACTCTGTAGATTTCTTAAATACAAATAAAATATAAATAAATAAATAAATAAATAAATAAATAAATAAAAGCTGTTCAGTGTCTGTATAGTCTAGATGCTGGAGGAGTGGGAAATGGTTTCATAGATTTAAGAAGTAAGGATATAGTCGGGCGTGGTGGCTCACGCCTGTAATCCCAGCACTTGGGAGGCTGAGGCAGGAGAATCAGTGTGAGTTTGAGATCAGCCTGGGCTATAAAAGTGAGTTCAAGGCCAGCCTGAACTTCATAGCAAGACCCTGTCTCAAAAAGACAAAAAAAAAAGTAAGGATATAGAATACTCAGTTACATTTGACATTTATTTATTTTTTTATTTGTTTGTTTATTTATTTATTTATTTTTGTCTTTTTGAAACAGGGTCTCACTATGCAGTTCAGGCTGGCCTTAAGCTCACTTTTGTAGCCCAGGCTGGTCTCAAACTCACACTGATCCTCCTGCCTCAGCCTCCCGAGTGCTGGGATTACAGGCATGCACCACCATACCTGGCAAATTTGACTTTTAGATAAATAACAAATAAGCTTTTCCTGTTACTGCAATGTAACAATGATTTACATAACATATATACTGTATTGGGTATTGTAGATATTATTAGCTAATAGAGGTATAAAGTATTAGAAATGATTTAAAGAATATGTTAGTATTATATAATTTATATGGAATACTGTAGCATTTTATGGAAAAGACCTAAATAGTTAAATTTTAGTATCCACAAGAGTCCTACTACTGGAAGATACTGAATGTTGGACTGGATACTGAAATCATAGTCTTTATTTATCACTTAAGCTGAAATCATAAAGCTTAAGTGTTTGGCCCATTCTTGTCTCTAGTTCAATGCTCCTTTAGTACTTTATGTAGCATTATCAATATGCACATAAATTACATATGTGTATGTATATATACATTCCCATCTACACACATATATAATTTATTGACTTATAAAACACATTACCATTGAAGTCCCTCAAAATGTACCCCTCCAGCTTTGAATGGACCTGTCCCATTACTCTTGCCACTTCCAGTGGCAGATGTGTAAGCTCTCTTTCAAGTCTAGCTGAGCTCTTATGGTTGTCTTGAGGTTCTAAATCAATTTAAAATATTTACCACCTGTGGCCATTTTAACTTTGGATGAGTTGTGTGGTGATGGATCTGGTGAATAAGGTGGATGAAGACAAAACTTAATGCTTTCATTTGTTACAACTTGCTGCAAATGTTGTTACTCAATCCAGGACACCCAAGGAGCTATGAAAGACTCACAAAGACTTCCAGAACTGCCAGGATTAAACAACAAAGAGAGAGCAAGAAGAAAAGTTAAGAAACATGGCAGGGGCAAAATTATGCATTTATATACATAAATAGTTAAGACGATGGTCCTAAGAATCTCCAACAGGTTTTTTAAACTAGCAGTTAATTGGTAGAATTCTCACCCTAACTAAATATGCTGATATCTGTGAAGCAAGCAACTGCACTGAGAATCACAACGTGCAATACTAAAACCATGCTTGACATACCTATCATTCTAGTCTTCTAAATGCATACTGCTTCTAAGGTCATATCCATTATTTCTATAATCTCTGTCAAGTAAATGTTTGTTTTTTTTTTTTTTAAAAAAAAAGGAAATAAAAAAGAATAAGAGGCAAGTATAAAATGCCATAGGATTATATTGCTACAATTTTGTATATGATTAAACTCCTAAATTTCTGTGTAAAAATTTGTAATCATTTTTTTCACATTCTATAGGGACTTAGAATATCTATGTCTAGAATATCTATGATTGATGTAAAATACCTGTTCCTTGCTCTGTCTAAGGCATTTGATATTCAGAAAGATAGTGATGTTAAGCTCAAGTGTCTATGTTGTAGGGAATAATATCATTAAGCTTCTCTTCTGGAGGGTTAACAACTAAAGTTTGCAGATCAAAAAATTAGAGAAAAAGAAGGGTCACAAGGATAGCCAATATTTTGTCCCTAGCCCTTCAAGGTCAGTGAGGACTCAGGATATAAGAGAACCTTTACTGTGAGATCCTATAACTCAGGGGTGTCCCAAATTTTCTGTTCAAGGAGATTATGGGGCCACAGAGGAAAGGGATCAATGATAGATAGTTTGCCTAAGGAGAGTCACTTAGAGAGAAAACATTCTCTCAGACTTTCACAGAGAGAAAAATTGGTCAAGCAATGGCTGTGACTCATCCAGATGGCTAACACTTCCAAAGACCTACAAACCAGTCTACATGGTTTCAGAGTAAATCCTGAAGGGATTTGACTGACCTTGTCAGATACAAAAGTTACATTTTTTGTTATATAGGTCTTGCTTTATCTTGGTCTTAACTATCCAACAGAAAAGTGTAATCACAAATAAATAAGTAAAGCCATATTAATATGCTGAGCTGTAAAAGGCTCAAGTCAACAGCTTCTGACACTGACAATTCTGCTGACAACCCACTACTATTATGGAGTATTGGCCTATATATACAGCTACTTTCTCTTAGTTCAATGAGAAGAAGGATTCATGCTAATAGTGTTTAGACAAGATATCATGTCTTCATCTTGTACTCTCAACAACTACTATGAAGACAATAATATACAATGTATTAATTATCATAACAGTCCTACTAACCTGTTTTCAAACTGTCTCATTGTTATTTCTTTCTCATTAAAATTAATTTAGGGGCCCGGCGGGATGGCTCAGTGGTCTAAAGCGCCTGCTTGGGAAAGCTTGGGTGGCTTCAGGGACCGCAGTTCGATTCCCAGCACCACATGCTGCGCCAGCCCTGCCCTTGGGGCGGGCGGAGCCAGCCATAAGAATGAGTGAATAAACAAACAAAGGTTCTGAAAAAAGAAAAAAATAATAAATAAAATTTAAAAAATGATTTAAAATATTGTGAAGAAGCATGGGGTGAATTTGTTGGAAGTGAGAGGAGTATTGTAAGGGGGGTTAAAAGCCATATGTCTTTTATTGCAATATATTTTTAAATTTTTAATTTAAATCGTATAATTTTATTATCCCTCATATTCATGCTTTTCATATAATGCTTTCACTATGTTTTGTATTTATAGCTATTTCATGTGTATTTACCTTATATTAATCTGTTAGGTGTAAACTATCCTTTTCATATTATTACTTGAAGCTCATTATTACATATTTGGTTGTCTTTGGTAATTTATTATTTAACATGTAATCCTTTCATGACTATGAGGTCATAATAGAAAGGACTTACAGAATCATGCCAGGTTTTATGTTGAGAATAAATGTCACTGTCAAAAAATTACTGAAGTTTCATAAGCAGTCTGATCCTTCCCCTATAATTCAGAAGAGACTTTTTTTTCATCTCCTATAACAGCGGTGAATCCTATTTGTCTGTTGGACCTAGCAGGATAGTGCTTTTAGGACTGGCTATTTCTATGGTCATATGACTGAGATCCTCAGAATACACTCAGTAGACTCCAAAGGTGTTTGAAATATATTCATACATTTCCACTAAATCTCTTTTGTGTAGAGGTAGGCAGGTTATTTGTTCTAATGCATTGGACTATTTTATCAGCTTTTAAGCATTTGTGACACCTGTGGGTCTTCCCCTGCACTTCCACTGTGTGCATACAGTTACCAGATTTAGAAAAAAAAAAAAAAAAAAAAAAGATAAGGTATCCAATTTATTTCTAATTTCAAGTAAAATGCAAACAAATGCTTAGTGTACAATCCAGTATTGTACAGGAACTAATTGCACTAAAAATCATTTTTATCTTAAATTCACATTTAACTCCATGTCCTGTATTTTATCTGGCCCCCTCTAGGGCACCATTTCCAGCCCCTTGCTCTTCATCCTCATAAACATCTAACACATTCATGAAGAGTTCTTGCCTTCGGAAGCAAGCATTCCACAAAAGTCATTTTCCTTGGAAAACTATCAAAGATAGACTCTCCTGATATGGCAACAGAGTAATTCATTCTAATGGTGGGGTGGTTAAAAAAAAAAAAAAAATTAGCTCTTCAGTGAGACTCTGGCTTCAGCTCTGGCAGTTTACTCATGCAGAATGCGTGTGGTAACTTTCCCAATAAAGCTAATGTCGTAGCAGGCACATCTGGGTGACACACATTCTGCAACTTGATAGAAATGCATGGAAGAAAAGCTGCATGTGTGAATGTGCTAAGTTAAACAGCCCTTTGCTATAAAGGATAGGAAGGGGGTCCTGGATATTGTGCTGAAATGAAGACTAATTGGTGGGCAGCGTAATTACCACCCTAGTTAGCAGCCAGGGACTCTTTCCAAACTAGCAGGCTGTAAGTTTCAATGGAAACCGAAAGGACAGAGCACCACCCTTAGCTCTGTGTTCCATTATTTCATGTACGAAATATTTAGCGAGTAAGAGGAAGGCTTACAGATGATAATAGCTGGAAAGGAACTGCATGGTGATTTAGGTGAGACGGAAGGGACTGGTAACCATGTACAGGTAAGTCCTTCTGTTTGAAGGATTAGATGTTATTCTTTGCTCAGGATGATTCAGCTCACTTCTGTGTACTGAAGAGTTCAAGGGTTTCTTACCTGAGCCCTTATCCTGGATGGTTCAGTTTCTTAGAGATTCTATGATTGGAGATAATAGGGATCTATTCAGGGGCCCAACCCATCATGGTATATTTATTTTATAGCTTCCTGCTCTGTAGCATCATTGACACTACATTGAATGTCCTCAAGTCAGAATGATTTAGGTTACAATCCCACCCACCTCTACCCTTTGAGCCACAGTATAAAATTTCTACAGCTGTTTTTTCACCTAGAGAATGAAGCTGAAACTATCCATCTCTCAAGAGTGGAGAGTAGATTAAGTGGGTTTATTCAATGGAAACTCTTGGGGAAATATTAATTGCTTCATAAAATGTAGCTCTGCATGGTTACTTACATTCAGCTCTTTGCCTGAGCCCGAGGTTGCAGATGCCCTGTGTCTGCCAGAAATCCAACATTTCCTGCTTGCACTTCTCATTCTCTCAAGAGACGTGCTTTTTGGGGACCATGCCAGATGAACCAGTACATTTACCCTAGGCTAGAAACAGCAGTGGGCTTTCCTCTCTCATCATACCAGTCAGCTAATTCTACACCTCTGCAACAATGTGTTTAGTGAAATCATGGGGCTGCCAAGGGTTTGGTGACAGATCCAACCCCAGTTGACTAACAGGACTCTCATTGCTTGGGACTGAATGGAGCATGGCGGAATCTGTGCTATGTTCTTGATCCCTATCTTAGTTACTTTTTACTCAATGCTGGGACAAATACTTGACACTTAAAATGAAGGAAAGAAAGGTTTATTTACCTCACAGTTTGTGAAGGTTTTAGTCCATATTCGACTGGCCCAAGGCTGAGTGGAACAGAGCAGAGAGCATCCAGTTCATGGCGGTGGAACAGCAAGAAAATGGTGACAGACGCAGCCAACCAATCAGGGCAGCAGAGCAATAGTGTACATCTGTCTCTCTGTCTCTCTCTATATTACATTCAGGCTGTCCACCTCAGCCTGTGCGCCTTAGGCTACACTCATAATCCTAGAAGTACTGAGACCCATAATCCTATCAGTACTAACACGCATAACCTCAGTGGATCATGATTTAAGTCTCAAGCCCTAGAAGTCCCCGCCTCATGATTGCATGAGGCTTTGGGGATGCGGGGGGGGGGGGGCAACTAGACATAAACCATAACAATCCGTTTCTTCCTGGTCAGGTACAGTAGGCAGTTTGTCTTCAGGACATCATTGCCCCTATCCTCCCTCCACTTTGCATGCCATCTTGCTCAAATTCACAGGTATGAACCACCAGGCTTTGTGACATTGAAGGATGACACTCATTACCTTCTGTTAGGATCTGGGCTATTAATAATCATTTCATTCGCACAAGTGCTTAGAATGAAACACAGGGGCCATGGCCTGCCATGGTTGCCCATGTCTCAGAAAATGTCTGGGCCGTGGCATGTGATGCTGCCAGTGAGCAGTGATTTGGAAGATTAAAGAGAGAGAAAGCTGTCCTTAAAGTCCCCCTCTACATCTTTGCAGGTCTCACCTCCAAAAATAGACCCAAGGGGAGAAGTTTCTACTGTTACTCATGCTATTGAGCTTACCATTGAGGCAACTCTTGACCTCAACTCTTGGACTATGGTAGATGAGGTATTTCTTTTTCTGTGTGAGAATCAGGCCAGTTGAACTTTAAAAATGGCCCCTTCCAGAAGCAGTTGCTCGTCGGTGTTACAGTTTCTCTCCTGTGTCCCCTAGATTTCACTATGTTCTTCTGGATATGCTTCAAACTGGTCTTCAGCTAGCATTTAGGAAATTAAGGAAGAACTGACCCAAGAATTGGAAGGATGGGTCAAGGGTGATCAGTGCACTGTCTGCAAGCTTCTGTGGCTCAAGAAGGAACAGGGGAGATATCAGAGAACTGATCGCGTCACACAGGCAGCACCATGAGCAGTGACAAATGCAGCCAGCTGTGCGAGACAACAGGAGAGCTCAAGGGTCTATTTCTAAGAAAAAGACCCTGAGAAACTCTAAGGAGCTTCCAAGGAACTTTTCCTGGCAACTATATTGTTGAGGACTCAATTAGAATAACCAGCCACTAACGCAAAAGTTCCAGGATAAAACACAAGATATCCTAATTTTGTAGTCTTGGATACTCAAAGATCACCTGCATTAGGAATTCAAGAGCAAATCTCTGTCAATGTAAAAAAAAAAAAAAAAGAAGGAAATGTCCCCAAAGCTTAGGTAACTGTGGTTCATTATGAATGTGGGACTAATAGATATTTTCATTTCTTTTTGTATACTTTCCACATTTTTTGCAAAATTTTTTTGATGACCATGAGAAAAGTGTTACTTTCTAAAAATGTTCATTTAGCATAATAAATAAATATGTGAAAGGTGTTCTGCCTACTTCAGAAATCTCTCATCTCCTCTGAGAAGGCCTAGGTTTTATATTAACATATATTCTTAATGTGCTACCACCTTAGGTTCATTCAGGAAGCTCCCATCCTAAATGCACCTCTAAGTTAAATTCATGCAACAGGAATGTGGAAGAATCTAGTTTATGCCCAAAAGCAAGGAAGAGATTTATTGTTATTTGGACTTTTCCAGAAACTGAAATCATTAATCCACCTGAATGTGGTGTACTCTTTTATCAAACCCCATCATCTAAAAACCTGAATTCCTTGGATCTATTTTTGGAGGTGAGGACTACAAAAATGTAGAGATGGACTTTAAGGACAGCTTTCTCTCTCTTTAATCTTCCAAATCACTGCTCACTGGCAGCATCACACGCCACGGCCCAGACATTTTCTGAGACATGGGCAACCACAGCAGGCCATGGCCCCTGTGTTTCATTCTAAGCACTTGTGCGAATGAAATGATTATTAATAGCCCAGATCCTAACAGAAGGTAATGAGTGTCATCCTTCAATGTCACAAAGCCTGGTGGTTTATACCTGTGAATTTGAGCAAGATGGCATGCAAAGTGGAGGGAGGATAGGGGCAATGATGTCCTGAAGACAAACTGCCTACTGTACCTGACCAGGAAGAAAGGAATCAAGAACGTAGCACAGATCCCGCCGTGCTTCATTCAGTCCCAAGCAATGGGAATCTTGTTAGACTACTGGGGTTGGATCTGTCACGAAACCCTAGACAGCCCCATGGTTTCTCTAAACACATTATTGCACAGGTCTAGAATCAGCTAACTGGTATGATGAGAGAGGAAAGCCCACTGCTGTTTCTAGCCTAGGGTAAATGTACTGGTTCATCTGGCATGATCCCCTAAAACCATGTTTCTTGAGAGAATGAGAAGTGCAAGGAGGAAATGTTGGACTTTTGGCAGACACAGGGCTCAGGCAAGGTCCTGAATGTAAGAAACCACACAGAGCTACATTTTATAAAGTAATTAATATTTCCCAAAGAATTTCCATTGAATAAACCCACTTAACGTACACTCCGCTCAGCCTACGCTGGGGAGGTCTTTCCAGCTATGATGGTAAGTAGACACATCGCAGTCTACCTGCTTCAAGAGCAACATGGAACTTGCATTCAGATTTCCTCGTTTCACAGGAGATCAGGTCTTTCCAAGCAAGAGCTGTAACATTTGAAAAAAAAAAAAATGTTGTGAGACTATCACATCTCTTTAATTGTAAAGTACACCTTGAAGGCATAGGGCTACTTAAGTTCAGGGCTGGAAACAAAATATTCTCTAAAGCAACGAATCTTCAGAAGTGTAATTTTAAAGAACAGCTATTCTATATTTACTAAACACAGTATGTCTGTCAGACTCTTCTGCATGTGGGTTGTTTTGGCACGTTTACATATTTGCTCTTGCTTTACCCTCATAAAAAGCCTGTGCCAAACTAGGGAAATCCTCTACATAATAAGGCAATCGACCATGTCCAGATTGAAAAAAATAATAATTTAAAAGCTAGTCTTTGGGTCAAACCACCATATGCGGTAGAGCACACATATTTGTATAGCTGAAAAATCACACTTTATGTATAATCCTATATCTTGTTGTTCCTAGCTCAATTTTCCATTCTGAAAACTTTCCAATGCCATTAAAATATTTTAAAAACATGGTTGTAATGATTTTATGATCTGATAATCTATAGTTAATATAATTTACAATGCTTCTCCTTGTGCATTTAAGTCCTTTATAGTTTATTAATAGCATGATTTCAAATGAACATGTTTGTACATAGTTATTTGTTATAATCAGTTGTCTATTTTTCAGAGGACTTTCAATAACCCAGATTTTATTAAGCAACCTGCCAAAACCTTAATTGTTTATAGTAGCAAACATTCATTATTTTTTATGAGTCTGGGTTGGTAGAAAACCTGCTAACTTGGGCTTGTGCTGCTTCCACAGAGCAATGATGTGGCCTAACTTATGTGTCTGGGACATCTAGGCCAGCCAAGCAGATGAAGCCTCTCCCTTTCAGTTTCCTTGTCCTCAAGGAGCCTAGGCTAGGCTTACTCATGCTGACAGCAGTGTCGCCAGTGAGAGAGGGCTGGCTGCATGCCGTAAGTGATTTCTAAGCATCTGGTCATGTTCCATTTCTGCAAGTCCAGGTGGCAAAGACAAGAGTTAGGGCAATGCCCAGGTTCCAGTAATGGAGGAGGAGACACAACCTCCTAGTGAAGGGAAAGGCGAAGCCACTTTGAGAAGGAGCCTGCACATAGGGAGGAATGGTTGTGACTGTCACCATTTTCACCCAGAGCCTACTGCACTGTCCTTAAATTTCTACAAGTGAAATGAGGGCCTTCGTGTGAAATCTGTTTTAAAACAAACTTGCTTCTCATTGCTTATTATTAAACTTAACCTACAGAGAATTTGTACTGACTTATATTTCCAATAACAGCCTTATTTTCATGTCTATAGAAAAACACACACATCAGTATTAAACATTCTGAGTTTAAAACATGTAAATTGAATATTCTAAATTTCATTTATTAAATTACTTGAGGTTGGCATAATTAATTATTCATAACATGAACTTTGCAGGTTTTCTTTTTATATCCATTTTCCTTGGGATTCTGTTGATTTCCCCTTGATCTGGGTCTGTCTTTTATAAGGGAATCACAGTAACCATTGATTTACCATAGCTCATATTATTTTTATGTGTGTATGGTGGCTGTTGGGATAGGACAAAGACCTTCACACTGAGCTCTGTCCCTAGACAGTTTTCACTTTTTAGTTTCAGGCAGGTTCTTACTAAGCTCTGACTTGCTCAGACTTGTGATTTTTCTGTCTCGGCTATCTAGGATTCTGGAATTACAGGCACGAGGCACCACACCCAGCTGCTGGTATTCTTCCAGCCTTTGTTTTTAAAGATAAAAGAATTTAAAATTTTGTGATCAATATATTTCCCTTTTTCATTTATTTCATTGTTTTTTGAGTGAAAAATTCATGGGCTGGCTTGATAGCTCAGCATACTGAAGCACCCTCTTAGGCAGAGGAGCACAGGACCCAGGGTTGGATCCTGGGAGAGAGGTGCCGACCCTGCCCCCGTGGTGCACTGAGATAGCAATTGAGACTGGCCATTGTGGTTCCTGCTTGTAATCCTAGCACTTGGGAGGCTGAAAACAGGAGAATAACTATGAGTCCCATGTACATAGTGAGACTCTGTGAACCCTGAAAACCCTGTCCTAAATAGAGAAAAAAAAAGAAAACTTGTTATTCATTATTGCCAATAGAAGAATACTTTTCTACATATTCTTCACATTCTGTATAAAATCTTTTTAAGCATCTTGCTCATTAATCTCAATTTTATTTTGGCATCATAAAAATTGAGTTTTCCAAAGAGCTACATTGGAAAACATAGAATTAAAGAAAATAGTGAATCCCTACGCATGTTTCTCAGATTAAAAAAATTATTTATGTACACATACACTGTATTTGGATACACTGAATTCTCTTTAAAGTAGTAGATTTCTTCTGCCTTGGTTTCTTTTGCAGTGTTAAGTTTTTAAGAAACTTTGTTGTCTGGCCTATAACTTTTTCATACTCTGGGTTTTAGTCAGTGGATCTTGCAGTCATATTTAACAGGCTTCTTTGCCTTCTTTGTATTTCTTATAAGTTGGAATTTAAATCTAGAAGCTTGATTTGATTCAAATTCAGTTTGGAGGCAAACATGATTGTTAGGTTATGGTATACATTTCCATCATGATGAAATGTTAGTGGGTGGTCTTTCTTGGGTGTTGTCTTACTTGCTTTTGTGTTGCTATGACAGAATTCTAATGGCTGAACAACTTGCATCACATAAGAATTGATTGTTCCTATTTCTAGAGGCTGGGAAGTCTGATACAAGCTGCTAGCCTCTGGCAGGAGCCTTCTAAGTTCTCCGTACATGGAGGGAGACATCATCAGAGGAAGGCCAAGGAGAGAAAAGGACTGTGAATCCACTTGCTATAAAGATTCATCCCTCCCATGCAGATGTGCTCCTCAGGGCCTAATCACATCTATATGTCCCTTATCTTGGAACTGCAATTAAATTTGAATTTGAGTTTTTTTGGGAGAAACAAACCATTACGAGAAATGATAGTAGCCCTGAGTAGTCATTACATACACTCATGAATACCTTAAGAAACTAGGAAGGTAATATTGCAATTTTTTTATCCTTTTACTCTCATTTATTAGTAGAATAACTATTTAAAAAATTTCTCTTACCAACTGGCTACCTGTGATACAATCTCTAAAAGTTAAATTTTATTATTTGTTTTCATTTAATGGGTTTGAAATTTGTAATTAGTCATCACCAACTTCTAATGGTAACCAATTTCAATTTTTCATTGTGTTATGAGCTTATGCTTAAACAACTCATAAGTCTACAAACTTTTAGGTTATTATTCTTATTACTGGACAAATTATTCTAATCTTTGGCTGATAGATTTCCCTTCAAGTTACTACTGAGTCTTCTTGGCATAGACTGGAAGTTTTGTGAAGCTTTCGTTGCTTTCTAGAATAACATGTGTGGCCCCACCATGTATGTCCCTTGCTGCACACTGAGGTCATTCAGTTTACAAAGAATCCTTGTTTATATGTTAGTTCAAATCTGTATTTGAGTTCCGGAATACTGTGTCCTAGGGACTTATCACTAGTATTTAAGCATTGTTTCCTGATCTTTTGCATTATTTAGAACTAGAAAATATTGTATAAATGGTATTTTAAGCCGGGCGTGGTGGCTCACGCCTGTAATCCCA
>PVJA010009999.1:0-40828 GCA_004027025.1 Myocastor coypus
AAAAAAAAAAAAAAAAAAAAAAAAAAAAAAAAAAAAAAAAAAAAAAAAAAAAAAAAAAAAAAAAAAAAAAAAAAAAAAAAAAAAAAAAAAAAAAAACAAAAAAAAAAAAAAAAAAAAAAAAAAAAAAAAAAAAAAAAAAAAAAAAAAAAAAAAAAAAAAAAAAAAAAAAAAAAAAAAAAAAAAAAAAAAAAAAAAAAAAAAAAAAAAAAAAAAAAAAAAAAAAAAAAAAAAAAAAAAAAAAAAAAAAAAAAAAAAAAAAAAAAAAAAAAAAAAAAAAAACTATACACCTGTGGATTAGCGGAATGTATTAGAAGACACAGATACCACTACAAACACACTCAGCCATCTTATCTCAGATTAAGGGGTCAAATATGTTCACTGGAAGAAAAATAGACTCTTCAACAAGTGATGCTCGAAAAACTAGCTCTCTATATGCCCAAAACTAAAACTAGACTGGGTCTGTCACCAAGGACTAAACTAAAGTCAAAATGGATTAAGGATCAAGACATTAGAACACAAACACTAACTCTTCTGAAAGATAAAATAGGTGGAAATCTTGAAGACATCAAGATAGGCAAACATTTCATGAACAAAAATCAAACTGCAAGAGAAATACTTGAAAGAATTAACAACTGGGACCTCTTACTGAAAAGTTTCTACACTCCAAAGAAATTACCAATAGAATGAAAAGACAATACATAAATTTGGAAAAAAATATTAATAATCATTCAGACAAATATCTTCCATCTAGAATATATAAAGATCCTAAAAATCATTGGGACCCCCAAATTTAAAGAAACAATCCAAAAATGAGCATTTGAGAAGAAATGCAAGAGATAAACACATGAAAAATGCTCCTCATCACTGACCATCTGAGAAATGTAAAATAAAACAACACTGAGATACCACCTCACCCCAGAAAGAGTAATTATCATAAAGAATCAACCAACAACAAGTGCTGGAGAGCCTTTGGGGAAAAAGGAATCCTTCCCAACTGCTGGTGGGAATGTAGACTGGTGCAACCATTATGGAAATCAGTTTAGAGACTCCTCAAAAAACTAGAACTGGAAATCCCACTCAATCCAACTAGACCCCTACTGAGAATTTTCACAAAAGAACTGAAACATCACATCATCATGGCACATGTGCAGCCATGTTTAGCCAGCACAATCTGTGGTAGCCAAATCTTGGAAACAACCAAAATACCCAACAACTAAGGAATGGATGAAAAAGATATGGTATGTTTACATAATGGAGTATTACTCAGCTATAAAGAAAATCAAACTCAAAGCCTTCATTGCTAAGTAGATGCAACTTAAGGCTGTATTCATAAGTGAAATAAACCAGACCCACTTATGGAAATATCATATTGTCTCCCTAGTGTAAGAACTCAAATGAAGAAATAAAATCTGAAAGATATAAAAGACAGTGTTAAATAGAAAGTAACAGAAGTTAAGGAGTAAACAATGAAAAGAGATAAAGGAGAAAAAACAGCAAATACCGTAGGAGCAAAACCATACATGTATGCATACAAGATGGCTACAGCCATTGTCCTACGTATTTCCATAAGTTTTTTAAAGTTGCACTTAATGGGTGGAGCTATGACCTTGAATAACTCTCTATGCTGCTATTGGTGAACTCAGTAACTGCACTGAGTATTGCAGAACGTAATACTAAAACCATGTTTGAAATATCTGTCATCTTGGTCTTCTAAATGTATATTGTTCTAATGTCATATTAATAATTACTACTATGTTCTCTCTTTATTTCTAAGGAAGGGTCTACAAGGTGTTCAGAGTCTCACTACTAGATTGAACTTTCAGTAATCCACCTATTTACAGTATCCCAAGAACTGCAATTACAGGCGTGTGCCACCATGCCAGTCTCAATTCCCATCTGAGCATGCACTGGGGGCAGGGCCAGCATAGCAGGCCCTGGGATCAAACCCCTGGCCCTTGTGCCTGCCTGCAGGTGCTTCAATCTCCTGAGCTATTTGGCCAGCCCTGTACTCTCTTTAAAGTAAATGTTTGTTTGTTTGTTTAACAAAGTTAATAAAAGAAAATGAGACTCAAGAACAAAAATTTGCATTTTTTGAAAGTATGCAGTAATAATCATAAGTTTCTTTTAATCTGAGCAATAGATTTGATGATAAAATAGATATGTCAATCATTGTTAACCAGCTATTTTTGTTTTGAACAATCTGTAATATATGTATTGTTATATGTTATATTGTTGTTTTTATTTTTCTTGCTCTTGGTTTTACTGTTCAAAATAATAATAATAAAAAAAAAACCACTATAATGAATTCAGGCATTGGGGAATGAAAGAGTCTCCTTTCATTCTGCATACTACACCTTATATGCAGCTGCCTCTTTTCTCCACAAACCCCCAAATGTGTTGTTGGTCATTCTGGGAAAAGTCTATGCTGTGGATTTTGGTGAGAAAAAAAAAATTTCTGCAGTACCTTTGAGGTTCTTTTATCTGGCATTTTTCAAAAGCTTAGAGAAAAAATGAGAGAAAGGAGCTTCATAAGCTCTGTGTTTCGATGGCGAGCTGCAGTCTTTGAGTGAGGTTTCTGGTTCTGTGCTTTCCTACCTAACCATCACAGGTACAGAGTTTCATCTGTGTGACAAGTTTATTCTTTAGTAAAAGAGTGCTGCAATGATGCTACTCATCAGAAAACTGAAACAGAGCTTACCCTGCAGGAGCCTCAAGCTTGGAACAGTAAGCTGAGTATGGGATGACAAAGTATCCCGATTGCCCAGGCCTGAAGAACTCACCAGAGCATGGAATTTGAAGAACTAAAGCCAGAAAAATTTTGTGCAAAATGGGACTAGCTGATAATTCTACCTCTGTAAAAATAGCAAGATTAGCCTACCAAACAGCATGCACACAAGGATGTATCTGTTTTATGTTTGTGAAAATGGAAGAGAAGTACTTGATTTGAGCATGAGTTTACATCTACAGAGTGATAGAATGCTAACAGCTGGGTAAGGAAAATGACCCAGCTTTCCCTTATATTTTCATTGCAGAAACTTTAAAATAGTGTGTACAAAGTTTTATGGATGCATTAAAGCCCACTGCCAAAATTTGTAATTTTCCATGTCTGATATCAACAGCAACAAATCCTAGGAAAAATAAAACAAAAAACCCCACAGAAATCAGTGTTCCATGGTCACTTAGAATCAGTGCTGCGATTTCAAAGCAATCTTATCCGTTTTGTTTCTTTTATGTTTTCTTTTGTTTTGCTTGTTGCAGAATTTAGGATTGAACCCAAGCCCATGCCACTTAGCCGCATCTCTGGCCCATTGTATATTTTAATTTGAGGTAGGGCAGCATGAAATTGCCAGTTGCCCAGACTAGGTTTGAACTTGCAACCCTTCAACCTCAGGCTTCCCGAATATTTAGATTACACGCACGCTCTCACTTTTCACAGACATGAGACCAACATACAGAAATCAGAAAGAAACATGCCTGGAATTAGATCACCCAGCATGGTTTGTTGGGAGTCCAAATGTACAGTGCAGTCTTACCAGAGGCAGCTCCCTTCTTGGACAAATCAGAATTCTGCCAAACACCAACGAGGCAGTTAGATTCCAACTCAGACTGACTTATGTTACAGGATTCAGTGTTGCTTGCTTGAGTTGGCAAAGTTTCTCTCTGAGGACTGCAAATCTCAGCAGCTTCAGCATGAGGTCTGTTGAAGCAGGAAGGGAGGCGAGAGGGAGCCGCTGGTTGTCAGCAGCAACAATGCCTTGCGGTGGCCGGCGGCATCCTAAACACAGCCCTGGGGGAGGTGACTTCTCTCTGAAGGGCTGCCAAGATACCCCAGCACCAATATGGAAAGCTGAGCCTTTATTAAGTAGCTTACAGCATCTGCTTCAGTAAATACAGCCCACTGCTGTGAAGACACCACAGGGCCTTGAAAGCAAGGCAGGGAGGTCCGCCAGGGAAGCAACGGTTTGGAGAAACCCTCTCACTAGTGGAGAAGTCACCTATGCTCTTATCCCAACTGGAAAACTGAGCTGGGAAAAGCAGGGAGCTGCCTCTGTGAGCTCACGGGTTTGTGTGTTTGTGCGCGCACACGCACACACGCACACACACACATGCACTTAGAAGCGTGCTTGCGTGTAAATGCACACTAAACGCACACTGATTTTTTAACAACTAATAATTTCCTTGACTTAGAAAAATTTAAGTGGAATTAGCTTGTCAACATGAAACCATTACTGGTAATAATTTATTTCAAACTATTTAAAGTATTGGGGGTAGGGAGGCACCCTCGGCTGATAATTTGTAATGTTCTGTACTCGGTTAATGACCTTTTACATATGAACTGGAGCAGACCTGGCGGTAAAATATATCTCCTGTATCCCAGCGGGTCGGGCCTAATTGATATCATTAGAGACCCAGTCCTCTTGCACGTGGCCTTAGAGATGTCGGTATTACCAAGAAAGCTGCTTTTGATTTATCTTGCTTTTCTTCTTCATTCTTTACCTCTTTTCTTTCTTCCTTTCTCAAGTTCTGCTCAAAGGCCAAACTTGTGAAGGTTAAAAACCCACAATCCAACTGTAGTATTGGAAGACAGGCTTGCAAATCTGTTTCTAAAGCCTGGACATCTAACGAGATGCCCCTGGCATGTCTAACAGGTATCGAGCCTTTTTCTTTTCTTAAAGGGGGCAGTCCAGGTATAAGACACACTAAGCCATTTCAGTCACTCCTCAGATGTTTCTTGTTCCCATTGGAAGAAATGGGTCTTCTTGCCCCCAGCTGCAGCGGCAAACCTGAGGTCGCTAAATGATCTCATAAAACTTTCCTCTGTTCAAGTTTCTTAGCTTGTCCTCTTAGCTCTAATAGAAGTTTTTGTCCTCGGCCTTCAGCTCACATCAGAACTTTTACATGTACTGTTCAATTCTTGTAAAAATCTTCAAGTTCGACTTCTTTTATATTGAAGCTCAAACAAGCCAATGAATGTTCAGATCAATTACGGTAAGTAAGCTTATGTGTTTTTGATTATTTCCAAATCTCTCCATCTGTCACGGAAAAATATTCTGAGAGCCATCAGCCAGAGATCAAGAATTTCAGTTGATTCTGGCAGCAGTGAATGTTCTACTGTGCCATCTAATAGTACAGATTAAATTGTTTAATGTATTAATTTGCAGCAATTTGGTTGCACCCCAAACAATTAAATGCGTGATTCTTTGATGTTTCATTATAATGAAAATATGAAAAGAATACCATACCGGAAATTATAATCTTGAGATTTTTAAATAACCTCTTATTGTGTAGACTGCAGGACAGATTACACAACAAGTCTGCATGCTTTTGCTGAATTCCTACTAAAAACCCTGAAAGGCACGCTGAGAATTTCTGTGCTACTGATGTACCAATTGATGCCAAAAGAATTGGTTAACTAAGCAATTTGTTCCTTTGGGATTAAACAAGGGTTAGGCTAGTACTCTGACTTTAGCTTCCAGTTCATAGGTGCTAAGAAAAACCTGTTTTTGTTTGTTTGTTTGTTTGTTTGTTTTAGATGGATTGAACCCAAAAGGTTGCTTGAAAGACATTGTAAAATTTGTGTCACTAGGTCAGCTTCATCCTTACTCTATCTAAGGTTTATGTCACTTCATATTCTGCATGAATCCTGCTTTCCAGGTCAAGTTTTGCTAGCTTTGTCATCGTCTTAGCCTTTTCTGACATTCATCTCTTTGCTTGGAACATTCTGCTCAGCATGTCAGTGTTTGAACTCTGGAAGAAAATGGTGCTGCATTCTTAAGTTAGAAAGCACTGTGCCTTAAAACAGGACTCCTTGGAGCTTTCGGCAAGCTGGTGACCTAGTGCCTCAAGCTGCAACAAGCCCCATAACTGTGACGAATTCACCCAGCATGAGGTAGTAAGGGACTGGCTCAAATATGTCTCTCCTGTCCCGTCACTCTCTGTTTTATGTAGCTGATGCACATCTGTGCATATGGGAAAAGTATTGTATAACACTTTGGGAGTCGGAGAGTTAAGGCAGTAAGCGGATGTTGTAATGTAATGGAGGATGTAAAAAAGGAATACCGTTTCAGTTCAGTGTTTGTACACCACTGGTAGTTTAAAGTCACGGACTTCTGAAACAGACTGGATAAGAGCATGTCTTCAACATCGAAGCTCCTGCCTCCAATGCTGCGTGATCAGTGTAAGTGTTCTTTGCATCATCAGCAATGCACAGCTCTAGTTTTACAAATGTAGTGTTTCAAATGCAAAATGATAATGTATATAATAAAAATAGAACACGCACATATTGTTTTAGCCTCTACCTACACTGTCTTAGGGAATGCTTTTCTCCCATTCATCTCTGCAAATTTTGACATCTCATTGCTCTTTTCTGGCACACTTTGGAGAACACTATCACTGACTATGTCTTAGGGATTGACGAGGTGTAATGATGGACAAATTTAGGGAAAGAAAATAAATTAGAAAAGATAGAAGCTACAATAGCAAAATATTACAGCAAATAAAATGGTGAAATGTTATCTTCTATCCTGACACTTCTAGTCTCTGCACATTTCTAGGTGTTTTCAGTTGCAGACAGGGCAGCACCTTGTCCATGCTTTACTCAAATGCAGATTAGACAAAGGTGCACCCTTAAGGTAGAAGTTACTCCCAGGACCAAAGGCAATGCAAACTTGACTCCAGTCCACTCTAGCTATTTTCCTGGTACATTGAACTCCTTGTACCACTGTCCATGATGCATTAGGGCAGCCGTTCTCAACCTGTGGGTCACGACCCCAGCAGGGGTCGAATGGCCAAAACACAGGTGTTGCCTAGAGCCATTCCAAATCATAACTGTAGCAAAATTACAGTTTTGAAGGAGCCACCAAAATTATTTTTCGGTTTGGGGTCACCGCAACAAGAAGAACTGTATTGTGGGGTCACAGCATTAGAAAGGTTGAGAACCACTGCACTATGTAGAGAATCCAGCTCTTCCCTTCCTCCTGAGTGAGTTTCATGTAATGTATCTCACTCACCAAGAGAACACAGTACATTTAGGAACTATTGTTATCTGACACATTTTCGTGGTTCTGGAGTAGTCCTGCATGACTTGCCCCTCAGGAGCAGAATTTACACTATAAATTTCTCTGGGAGTCTTCAATCCCTCTGTTCCAATGCTATATTCCCTCCCCACCTCATCAATCTCATTCATTCATTCTCTGGAATTCTCTTCTTCATACATCAGGCTTGGCCCTGTCTTACCTTTCCTAATGCATATGCATGGTGACCTTCCCAACCCTGCCCATATGTAAGGTTCAAAGAGTTCCCCAGCCCTGATCAACAGTAAATAAATCCCAGAGGTAGCATCGAGTTATAGCAGTTTTATTTCCTCCATCATTCTCTCTGGCCTTTGTCATCCTTCTCAAAGTGAAAGGAATTCTCATGCTATTGGGAAGCCGGATGAATGGGTTCAGTGAGTGGAGATACATACAGTGCTCCTCCTGTTGTTTTTTTGTTTTTGTTTTTTTGTTTTTGTTTTGTTTTGTTTTGTGAAATGTGAAGGCTCTCATGCAAGGGACCATGTGGACTCTTCAAAGTCAGAAAGAGGCATGTTGGTGACAGGCTTTAAAGGGTATTATGAGAATTAATCAAAATGAAGCAGAGGTTTCCTTGCATTGTGGAAAAGATAAACTCTGAAGTGATACCAACTTCAGCCTGAATTTTTGATTGTGTATGAATTTAGGCAAGACACGGTTCATCTAGGCTCTTTGGATAATGGCAAGGGTATTGCACTCCTCTGGTCTTGCTCAGAGAGGTCCTGTGTGGAAGGCCTCTTCAGGGCAGGGTGAATCCCTTTCCTTGCTCTGTCCTGAGCCTCTTGCTTTTCTGCATTATTTCCTTCTCTTTGTCTTTCACCCCTTCTCCAAGGCACCTCTCTTCCTACGCTCGCCCTTCCTTTTCTTCTTCTCCCGCCTTTCCAGAAGAAAGAGGTATCCTTTTTTCCACCCTTTACCTTTTTCACCTTGATCTTTAGAAGACTTTCCTTTGCAGGATGATGTCACAGCCCTTCCTCTCCTGTGAAAAGAACCATTTTAATCAAGATAAAACCTGCGATGGGCTCCTCGAAGAGGTCACCCCGAGCCACGTGTGTAGTACCGGTCCCACAAAGAGGCCATCCTTCCTGAAGAAGTTTTCAATTGAAAAGAATGTTTCTATTCATGACATCTTTCTAACTTAACAAGGTGAAGTTAAAAGACTGGCTCCTGAACTCTAGGAGAGGCAAACTTTACATATTTTGCTTCACCATAACCCTACAGTGGTGAACTATTCCAAGGGAAAGGCTTTTATGGCCATTCAAGGGAAATAACCTGCAAGTGATCAAGGACAATAAAACAGGAGATGGACCTTATTTAGGGGAGTTCTCCCCCTGAGGTCATCTTGCCTCAGTCAGGAAGGAGACTTTATGTCTATTAGTTTTATGCTGATTAGAAAAATCAGCTTTTACCCTTCCACCCCAGCCTTTATCCAAAACCTTTTTGAGGTTAACGCAAACCTTTGAGGTGAAAAAATTCAATATGTTTTCAAAACATCAAAAAATACTACATTAAATATATATGTCTGACTGTATATATTTATAAACTCACACATGTATCCCTGATTAAGCATCTGAACACTATTACCTGGAACCCTGAAAGAATATTAGATTGGGTCAGAATTAAGTTAGGAGATTATATATTATTTCTATGTTTACTTCTGTCCTGGTTCCTCTTCTTTTTCACCCCTCCTTCTCCTTAGTCAGACAAGACACTCTGAGTTGTGGTGTGCACTTCTGATAATACCAAAGCAAACAAAATTGCCCTTCTAAGAAACAACCCCTTCCTGTGAATTCATATGTCAATCCCATTAAATTGTTAAATTCCAACCACTTTACTCAAGAGCCATTTATTCAAATGTATTTATAAAGCAAACACCCAAACCACCCACTGTCAGATGCTCACACATATGCATACTTAGACACCTCAACAGCCCAGCGACCTGACAGTAGGCACGGCTGCTATATTTTACGTTATTTGAAATGCAATAATTAGCGCCTGTTAAAAGAGGGGAAAAAAGACATCACGACCATGCAACAAATTACGAGAATCAGTATGCTCAATTTTTTTCAAGACTCAGTGCTGAAAGGAAGATCCCTGCTCTAAGTTAATGGGATGCGGCTGTCACAATTTCACTTGCCAGTGCTATGATATCAACAAATGGTTCTGAGTCTTTCAAGCAGGGAGACAGCCTTTGTAGGAATTCCTGGAGGGAGGTGAGCTAGAATGCATTCTATCTCCTGTCTTCATTATTTATGTTCTGGTTTTTGAGGTCTGCAGTTTTTTGCTAGTTTAATTCGGTTTTGTGGATTTGTACGCAAGATAAAATGTATTTGATGAGGAGGATTAAGTTGCTTTTTATTTTTTCCTTCTGCATGTATTTTATTTCAGTCCACTGCGGTCAACTATGAAAACTTTGACTTTGACCTATCTACTTAGATAGATGTTTCATTCTGTTATTCATCATTCAAAGGAAATAGCACTCGGAGTGGCTGCTGCTTCCAAATGCATAAAATAATTTAATATTGAGACCAGCCTTGACTTCTCATTTTCAGTTCTCTGGATTCACAATGAGGTTTTATACAGGTTAAAAAAATGTTATAATAGAATATTCCTACCAATAGTGATCCTAGTCCCAGAGTCCTAACAGCACAACTAAAACCAACAGCAGTGCTAATGCTTCACGCACAGCCTTCAGTTAAAATTATCAGAGTGGGCCCAGGGTAAATCCGGAGCATTTGTATTCAGAAGCACTTGAACATTGGCAATAGGAGTGGGCCACGCATCCCCTTCACACTGTCTCTGAGTTCATCTCTTGAACTTTCCCCTGTTTAGCCCTGACTTCAAAATAAGCAGCTCAGCGCCTTCACTTCTTCTCACAGAGCCGATGAACAAGCTAACGGGCCGTCACCCCACGTTTTAGTTTTCTCACATTATCGAAACACACGGATTTGTGTTATCAGCTGCACCGTGGAAGACACTAGCTTTTGAGTTTTCTTTGAAAGCAGAACGTTGTTGTCTTTGGGGTTTTTCAGAAATTGAATTCCATACCCCTCAAAAAAATCTCACCACACTCAGTCAGGTACCTTACCTCAAATCTTCTCCTCCTTAATGTGAGCCTTGGCCCTTGTTGGCTGCATCGGGAAGCAGGAACTCTGAAGTCTTTGGTCTTCCTGACCACTGGACACCAAAGGGTCATCATTCTATCAATTTCTTAGAGGCCGGGACCTACGCTTTCCCGGAGTCGCTCTAGAGTGTCTCCACACGGTTTGCACAAATGATGCCCCTGACGTTATGGGATGTGATTTGGAAGCACATAATGAGAAAAGGCAGTCATTTCTTTCACTTTTATTGCTTGACACTGAGTTCATTATTACTATGTCACATGGAGGGAACTGGTGTTTGAAAAAATGGTCAGGAAACAGGGATAGTGTGCCAAGGCAAACCCCAAACTGCTATGCGTGTGTGCGTTTCTGTGTGCAAGTGTATGTGTGTGCATGTGTGTGTAGGATTTCCTAATTAGCAGCATAGGCGTGCATGTGTAGGATGACCTCTTCCTTCACGGAACATGGAAGGTTTGGACCCACATGCATGCAGACATCACATAAGCATGTATGAAATGTGGCCCTTGACACCCAAGAGTCTGAGGTCAGTTTGCACTTCTGAAGCTTTCTTGGAATGGACTGTTTTTCCTGGTTATAAGGCAATTAATAATATGCTACCCCATTATACAAACCTAATTTCATCAGAGATTGAAAGCAAACAACAAAGAAAAATTGTAGCAATTTCTTGTAAAATGACTCACTGACCTATCAAGAAAGTAGCAAAAGGAACAGAAATTGGGAAAAATATGAAGCAAAAGTTGTCGTTTTTGATGCACTGAAGTGTAAGAAGTCACTGAGATAAGGTTTCTAATCTCTTCCTACCACAGAGAGACTATAAGTATTTGCATTGCAGGGAGGAACAGAGCTGAAATGCTATTTGCCTTCTCTCTCTGTCTCTCTCTATCTCTGTCTCTGTCTCTGTCTCCCTGTTTCTCTGTCTCTCTTTCTGTCTCTCCCTCTTCCCTACCTCTTTACAAGCATATGCATACAAAATATATATGAATATAAAATATTATACAATTATGTACAAATTATGTATAATTATAAGCATTATATATAATGAAATTATACATTATGCATATGTAATTATACATAATTAGTAATTAAAGTCTAATTATAAAGATAAAGTTTTTTAATAGTACAGATTATGAAAGCTAAAATAAAACCTATGAAGAAAATCAGCTAATGACCCGGTCTTTGCACCACATACCAATAAGTAGATAAACAAACCCAATGGCCCTGAAACTGACAGCAAGCAGCTAGCATGCAATGTTCTCTGCGAAGCATAAACTTTCAGAATGCAAACAACAATTATACAAGGTCACTGTGCAACTGTGGCAAATAAGACAAAGACAAAGTCATGCTGCAGTCAGGCTTGCCCAGAAGGCAAGGGAGACAGTGTTACATAACCAAGGAAGTGACCGAGCATCATCTTGTGTTGGACAACAGCAGCCACTCTAGACCACAAGGGATAAAATGCCCAATTTTCAAATGATGATGTTTCTAAACAGCACTCAAACTCATGGTTGGTCATTCATTTAATGAACATTATGCTAGATTAACCAGCCAAAGCCCAACACCCACACAAAGCCGATCCAAGAACTCTCTCACTAGGTGTACTTTGCCTTGTTCGATAAAACTGATTAAACTGGGGCATTTGAAAAATATAAAAGGGCACATAACTTTTTATAAAACAAATTAAGGGTGCTGATTAAGCCTGATTTTTACATTTAATAGTTCTTACTTTATTACTCTTTGCAAAGATAATTTTAATACCTGTTTTAGATGCATTATTTAAATTTTACTTCCTATTGGACTATATAAAATGTATGAATTAAACAAAAATTTTATGCCTGGCAATTTACAAAATATATCACAAAATTGTCTCTTATGAGTTTGATTGTACAACAATTTTGCAAGTTAAATTGTATTAAACATACTATCATAGGATTAAATAAGATTTTGCTTATTTTTACAAATGGGAGTATTAAAATTGAGAAAAATAAAATGGCAATGAAGCAGCAATTTGTAAGACTGGACCTCATTCCTGGTAATTTATTCTTTTTCTTTTTAAAAATTTTTTCTATGTACTTCAATAACTTTAACTTTAAAATAGTTCCCAGCTTAGCTTTTTTTTCTATACATAGTATACTAAGGTTGGTTTTATCATAGTTTTGATGATGAGTACATCCATGCTTTATAAATATCATGTCAGATTTTACATTATTTTGACACGGTTTATGACCTCAGGTGTGAAAAAAGAATTTATTTCATTCTGTGAACAGTATACATGTGAAAGAATAAACTTGGGTTCCAAACAGCTTGGGTGAAAATCCACGCTCCATACATTACTTCCCTGGGAGGCAATTTTGCATTTTAATTCACATATTTTTTACCTCAGTTTCTTATCTGTAAACAAAGAGGTGCTGGGACTTACATTTTATGCTATTCTAATTAGTTTCATGTATCTTAAGTCCTCTGAATCACACCAGAGGCTCAGAAATCTATGCGCCTACATCATTATTTTTGCTGTCCATATGTAAAACAAGTAGCCAAAATGTGTGCCCTCCTCATATTTATTAGTGCATGATGTCAATGGATTTATGAAATCTTAAAAAGTTTTCATTTCCTTGAAGATGTTAGCATAGATGGGATAAAGAGAGGAGGAGGAGAGAGGGGAACTCTTTACAGATTTGCAGAAGGAAGAACAGAAGGGCCAGCCAAATAGTTCAGCAGATTAAAGTGCCTGAAAACAGGCACAGGGGCTTGAGGTTTGATCCCTGGACCCGCCATGCCAGCCCCAACCCTGGAGTACCCTGAAAGGGCAACAGAGACTGTGTGGTGGACTGTGCCTGTACTCCCAGCTCTTGGGAGCCTGGAAACAGGCAGATCACTATGAGTCCAATCTAGTAGTATGACCTTAACACCTTGTACACTCTTCCATAAAATACAAACAAAGAACAAAACTAAACGTATTCTGCGGTGTAGGAAGAAAGTTCTCATGATTCCCTATTTAGTGGAAAAATGTAGAATGGAAGTCACAGAGAGACATGGCACATGATCTCCTCTGCCACCTAGTGCCTTTGCAGCCTCCTGGAATAGTGTGGTAACCAGTCATCTTTCAGGCTGAATTTCTTGCCAATTAAACGGACTCTGTATGTTGTTGAACATAAAATCTCTATTTTTTTCTGTAGAGAATTTGTTGAAAAATTTATACTGCTATCTTTGTTAATTTTTCTCAACAAAGTCTGTCTTTCATGCACATTGTAAATTGATTCACATTCACAAGAATTTCAAATGTTTTATGCACTAAAAGTGTATTTATTAATTCTAGACACAGTGCTGATTCTGTGCATGATCTGGAAAACATCCTATTTCTGAGATTTTAGGTAAATTTTCCTAGACAGATGCTAAAGAAGAGACCCACACATGAATTCAGCTTCTCCCACTACGAATATGGAAACACATTCCTGAGATTGGACAGAAAAAAATAAATGGTAGTGAATAATTTCATAGGTCCACATAGTATTCAAGTGTTAAAACTCATTGATACAAATGTAGGGGTTACTTTTGATTTTAGTATTTTTTTAACTACATGAATTCTAAAAGAACTAGTTTTAAATGTCTGACAATGCAGTGACTTAATTTCAATGTCACATTAAAACAAATATATGAAAAAATATATATACATATGTATATTTGTCGCTATTGGTGACCTCTGTTAATTCAAAGGAGACATTTAGAATTTTATAATTTTTTTCTTTGAAAACTCATTTGAGTTTATTAGGGCATTTTTAAATTATATATTAAATAGCAAGTCCAAGGAAAATATGTGGAAATAGTTTACTTAAATCAATGGCCATCGGGGCCCCGCAGGATGGCTCAGTGGTCTAAAGTGCCTGCTTGGGAAAGCTTGGGCGGCTTCAGGGACCGCGATTCGATCCCCGGCACCACATGCTGTGCCACCCTGCCCTCAGGGCAGGCTGAGCCGGCCATAAAAATAAATAAACAAACAAAAGTTCTGAAACAAGAAAAAAAAATCAATTGCCATCATTTTATAAACAGAATTTTCATAATTAATAAGTTTTATTTTCCACAAAGCTTAGACTCTGGTAACCAACGCCTCCAATTCTCTAGAGGCAGGGCTGAGTATGGGTTCACACCAGTGAGGGGGACATGATTCTAATGGAGCAGTAATTGTCATGGTGGTATTTTGTTCATTATCATGTTCGTATTCCAAATACATGTTGGAAGCTCATCCTCATTTTCTCTAGAGGAAATGATTTGGAGGAAGAATTTTCAATGAATCTTTAGATATTTGAATGTTGAATATTGATGTTTCACTATAAGATTTATACATTCTCAAAGGGAGCCACTTTATTAAAGGAAAGTCTCTCAATATCTACAGAGTGAAATCCTTCATTGTTAGAATTGAAGGATGCTGGTTAATGATATGCTCTGTTTCATGGGGAAGCATGTGCTGTGGATGCTGTGGGACAGTGAAGGCAGATGGGAACACAAGCCAGAGAATGCCTGAGACTGCCAGCAGCTATCAGAAGTCAGGGGAGAGGCATGGAACAGATTCTTCCTCAGAGCGCCAGAAGGAATCAGTTTTTCAGGCTACTTGATCTTGCACTTCTAGTCTCCAAAAATGTGAAACAATGAAGTCTATGGCTTTAAACTAACACGTTTGTTATACATTGTTGCACCAGCCATAGGAAGAAAGCCACTGAATAATCTGAATCAAAGTATTGCAAATACTGTATTTTTGTCTAAAAAATGAAACCTAGAAAGTGAAATATCAGTGGCTCTTCCATTGCTTTTTTGAGGGAGGTGAATTATGTCCCATTAATAAAATCAAAATGCACTCCATGTCACCATCTAAGACATGTTTGATTATATGTAACATGTTTTTACAATGTTTTTCTTTGAAACATTTTTATTAAAAACATTGAAACAATAACTTTGTGCATCACTGTTAAATCTACATGTCTCTTAGATATTTGGAAACTATTAGGAAATTAAAGACTGAGTATAAAAATTTAAAGCCATAATTCATAGAATAATAGAATTGAAAACAAAATATCCTATGATATCACTAGACGTTCTATCTAATGCTAGCGTAGCACTTCAATAAAAGAGATCTCTCCACCACATAGCTGTTAAGATTGGACATCTCACGGGACTGTAGAGTTGTATCTGAGTTGAAATTCCTGTTCCCTATTTTTAGCTATGAGAACTTGACCAAGTGATTTAACCTCTACTGCCCTCAGTGCCTTTCTACTAAAGGGAAAGTACACTCATCTCGGTGGGTTATGGATGAGAATTAAATGAGTAGTGTGAAATAGTTAATGGTCATGCCCACCATGCAGAGTGCTCTGAATAAATATTAACAGTTAAGAAGACATATGAGTTATCGTGCAAACCCAGAAGATTATGGGAGTGAATGGCATTGATGCTGCACTCCAAAGGTAATTAGGATTTTGTAGCAGCAAAACAGGGAGAGAACTGTCATAGTTATAGGCCTTAGATATACTTGATGTATTCAAGTCATAGCAGGTACAAAGAATGAAGCAAAAAACAATGACAGGTGGCAGCAAGATCCACTGAGAAGATTAATTCTGACACCAAGGGGAGACTTTCCTCTGCTATACAGAGAGAAGTTGCATTAGTAGATATAGTTTTTCTAACAGGATGGCATCTTTGGAATGACCGAATATGGTGTTTCTGATTTGACCCTCTGGGATTGTAGGGAATGATAACATGCCCATGCAGAACCTGTGGCAAATAGGCAGTATTCCTGGGAAGATAAACGATATTGAAAATAGAGCTTTGCTCCATAGGGTGAAAAGTTTATAAGGGAATCCACTCATTTTTAAAAAATGTATTCGGTTATGACAGAGTCTCACTATGCAGCTAGGACTCATGGTGATGCTCCCGCCTTCAGCCTCTCCATCACTGGAATAGGACACTACGCCTGGACTCTGTGGCTGCCTCAGTGTGCCCAGGGTCTGGGCTGGCAAAGCATATGGTGATGAGGATGGAACCCCACTCCCTGCCCTTACTGAAGCTTATCTAAGCAGGTGCTTAGGTCACTAAACCATCTCACTAGCCCAATCCACTTATCTTGCTAGAGTGATTGATATGTAAGTATGCCAAGGGGAAGTCTTGCAAGAGCACACCAGGCTCATGAAAATGCATTAGGTGATAATAGTTCCTAATGGTGCTGCATCCCCTGAGGAGTGCTACAGAGCTACAGATAGATACTGGGTCAGGAAATACAGACTGTTTCTTGTCCACATCTACACTTTTCCCTGGCCAGAAAGTTACCTCAACTTCTCCAATCACTCCTCATGGTGAAAGATGGCAGGCATGCATATGCCTCAACTGCTGGTGCTTCTCCCACTCACATTACAGACAGCAGTTTTTTTCTCTGAGTCTCATTCCCAGAATCTAGATAGAACTGATCCTACTGGCCCAGGAACGTTGGCCATGACCAAAGGCTGAGTGGGCCATCCTTTTCCACACAGATGGGGAACAAGGCCACACTGCAGGAACGTGGCTGCTGGTGCTCACAGGCATAAGAGAGGCAGAAGGGCACCTAGGATGTAATACCTGGCTGCATAGGTTGCAACGGATGCCTAAGCTACTTTAATAAATTCTCTGGTGCTTTGCATGATACTTGGAAAATGCCATAAAGAACATTATGTCAATCACACAGTGGTAGAATATGCATAAAGTGAGAAAATAGAACTAAAAATCATCAAAATAAGCCTGCAAAAATCAATATTAAAGAACAATTAATAAAGCACTATTGTGGAATACATGTCATTGTTATAGTGGGTTATTACAGGAACCAGACTGCCGCTAGGCAAGGCTTCACATTGGTAGTGCTGCGGCCAAAAACTTGGGTTCACGTATGCTAACGAGATGATCTGATGATTTCATTCTAACTCTGCTCCCTACCTGCTCTCCTATAAAACTCAACTGAGAAAAAAATAAATAAATAAAAACTCAACTGAGAAATGAAAACAAACCACAACAAAATGGGACAGTCTCTTTGGGAGGGAAATCCTGGGCTTCACCTATATTTGCTGCTTAAATATTGTAAGAGAACACAAAAAGTATTTTGTCAAAATTCAGTCAGCTCCTGTAATCCCAAATTTGCCATTGTGTTTCGCTCAGATTATCATGAACCATCATGCGGTGATCCTTTATCAGGGGTGCACAGCCCATACTAAGGAGATAATATCGTGTAAGCATTAAGGGAAAATGACTTAAAGCTGATAATCTTTGAGATTATCACACAAAGAAAGAAAGAAGAAAGAAAGAAAGAAAGAAAGAAAGAAAGAAAGAAGGAAAGAAAGAAAGGAAAGAGAATGAAACGAAAGAAAAGAAATAAGGAAGGAAGGATACTAAAAGATCAGAAGGAGCAGACCTCATCCCTGGTGTCTATGTGCTCTGTGCTATAGGGCACAGTACCAGGACAAATTGTCAGGTCTTGAGGTGAATTTTCTTGTTACTATGCATGATGCATTCGATGGGCAGCGGTGACAGATTGTTGATATTAGTGGTGCTGAGTGTGATTAATAAGGCTGCTCTGTCTCTGACAGAGTGAGAATGGCACCACTAAAATTGAATGGAGGCAATTGTACTCAAATCTGTTAGTGACCCTTCTAGGGGGCAAAGAACAGGACAAAGCAAGTACCAGAAGTAGAAGAGTTGCTCACCCACCGTAGCCATGTAGATCAAAGCAGGATGGTAAAACCCCATGAAACAAATGAGGTTTTAGTTTCGCTGTTGCTCCTCTCAACAATGAGCAAGCCTAGAGTCTTCTTCTGGAGTGGCATATGTCCGCTGAGCAACAGCATGTAGCACAAGTGCATATGCTTATGTGTTCTGTTTTCTATGGGGCCAAGAGGAATAACTGAACTTAGAATTCATTAAGCATTGAGCGCATGTTGTTTTAAATGTTCAAGAGTGAGGTTGGAAAGGTAGAAAAGAGGGAAGGAAATGATGAAAGGGAAAAGAGAAGGGAGGTACAGATGGGAGAGAAAGACAGAAAGAGAGAGAGAGAGCCAGACAGAGACAGAGACAGAGACAGAGACTGAGACCGAGACCGAGACAGAGACAGAGACAGAGACCGAGACCGAGACCGAGACAGAGACAGAGACAGAAACAGAAACAGAAACAGAAACAGAGTGAGCCAGAGAGACAGAGACGGAGACATAGGAGAGAGAGACAGAGAGACAGATAGGAAGAGAAACAGGAGAGAGATAGACAGAGATAGTAGAGACAGACAGGAGAGAGAGAGAGAGAGAATCTTTGGTCTGCTAACAGATGTACCTAACATTTAGATACTACAGCCAGATTTTTATGTGACACATAATGAAAATACAGTCTCTTATGACCATATATCTTTCACCACCGTTAAAATACAATAAAACTGTATTATGAGAAAGAGGAAGCATTTCAAAGGTAGGGTGAGTCCATGTCATATATTAAGAGTTAGTGTCTGAGAGTTGTGTTTCTAGTTAAGCTGGTATCACAAAACTTAAGAATAAAACGTATCCTTGTGAATCCATTGGAGGTTCTAATACCGGAATGTGTGCTACTAAAATTAAATACAACTGCTGTCATTAATAACTTATCCAGAAAACCTGACAGCACAGAGCCTGATACTTTCTGGTAGTCAAGGTGCTGTTACTGATTAACTGCCTGGTACCTGCCAGTGATGTGAAGTTTTCTATACTATCGTGACAAATTTCAATATGACTTAAACATAGCTGCCTTTCATATGGGGTGGAATCTTGTAGCACACAACCTGTTGGGACAGGATTATCATTCATAATGAAATCCTACCACACACTAGTTGAGCATTAAGTTTCAAAGTTCTCTGATGAAACAGCATCCAACAATAGATTCAACTTTTACATTGTTCCAATGCTGTGGAATAATTTGTCTTTAGAGATTATTATCAGCATACTAGCTTAATGTATCTTGAATTTCTTGGTTGCAGAGGGATAACTACCTTTTAATAATATTCTAAAGTTTGGGAAATTAGTGTGTGGTTCCATTTCAGCCCTACAACTTTTGAAAGGTTTGGGCCTTCCAATAATATTTTTCTTAAAAAAATATTTTTTTTTCCTGTCTCCCAATAGTTTCTACATATCAGGAAGACTGAGATGAGTCTTCTAAGACTTAGAACTTTCCTCACTGTTACTTTAATAATAGGATTAGAGGCTGGGCGTGGTGGCTCATGCCTGTAATCCCAGCACTCGGGAGGCTGAGGCAGGAGGATCGGTGCGAGTTCGAGACCAGCCTGGGCTACAAAAGTGAGCTCAGGACCAGCCTCAACTGCATAGCGAGACCCTGTCTCAAAAAGACAAAAAAAAAAAAAAAAAAGGATTAGAAGATGATAAAAATTAAGATTTATTGAAAGTGTTAATGTTTAATTATTTGACCAATCTTACATAGGTATATCTATTAATCTAAACAAATTTGATGAGGAAAATATGTAATGTAATCATTGTTAAATTTTTGTTCTTGTTCTGAAATTCTGTACTATATGTACTCTTGCGTGTTACTGTTTTTCTTTGTTTCTGATATTTTTACTCTTTAAAATAAAATAATAAAAAAAGAACCTGCATCAGGGCTGGGGAGATAGCTCTGTGGCACAAGTGCCTACCTGGCAAGTGTAAGATTGTGAGTTTGCACCCCAGTCCCACCAAAGAACCTACGTCACTTATTAATTTTCTAATGAAAGCAGATAAATAAAAATAAGATACTTTGCTTATCCTGTGTGTTTTTCCCCTTTAAGCTGATGACCCCAGCATCCAGAGGTAAAGTGTCATTTGCTTGAGCAGATGAAGGCATGATACTCTCTAATCATAACTGGAATAATATCCATCTCCTCACATATGTACAACCTGATTGACACAATGTAATGTATATTTTCATTTACCTTTGCATCTCTTTTTAGAGTACAATGGAGGAAGTTTTCACTTTGGTTAGACTTAACCCTCTGAATTATAAGATCACAGAAAAAATCCAGCAAGTAACCACCACTATGGACTCTAGTTCCCCAAAGCAAATGAAAGGATACAAGCCACATCTTAGAGCCCTTCCTTTGCTCTCCTCTGAAGATTCCAAGCTTGCTTCCTTCTGTCCTTGTCTTTGGTCTTTCAGGGATTGTGGGTTCCTGGGACATGGCTCTGGGGTCCATTACAAATTAGCTGTGGCAAGCTAGCTTCTATTGTAGCTGTGACACTGACTGACAGTACAACCTCAGAAAAGCCATCTAAACATTGGGGACTGTTGTGCTTCCAGCATTGCATAGTTATAATGACATGTGGCATTGTTGGAGAAGGAAAGATGATTTGAACACAAGTAAAGCCTCAAAAAGTTATCTATTCATTCCTTATTCATTTCCTATACATTTCCTAGCTCATCGATAACAGAAATATCTACAATATGTTTAATACATTTCTCCAAAAGTTAGTTGTTATTTTCTGCGAGGTGTTCAGTGTTCTTCAGAGAAATAACACTTTTTAAATATGCAAGCACAAATAAATCATCCAGACGTCCAATCGGCAAGTTTTATATTAGCAACAAATGCTAGCGCTGGTGATTATTTTCATTGCCTCTAACTTTTATCAACTTATGTTTTGCTTATTTTATTGCACAATCCTTTTATGTTTGCTTGATGTTTTCTGGCACACAGCTCTTGCTGGTAGTGTTTCATAATTCCTTGTTTTGACGCAGTGGGAGGATTATTCTTTGAAGACAAAGAACTCTGTGGTACAATGTCATGTTCGCAACGTCCAGAAAAGAATAACTACTTATTCCTTGACTACACGTGTGACAACCCTGTGCAAAGAGGAAGATTGTCAGTCCTCAGTCTCTTGTTCAGAGCAGCATGCCAGGCCACATGTTTTCAACCTAGCCAGCTTGGGGAAGAATCAGGATTAGGATGCTAAAGACTGAAATTTATGTAGCTTTTGAACCATAATAGTTAAACAGCTTTCCAGAATCACCACAATGAGGTCACAGTAACTCATTTTAAACTTCATCCATGGCTATGTGGGATGCCACAGAATTGATTCTCTTCTGCAAGAGTTATCTTTGGTTTTCCTCTTTGAACAATGAAGCCTTGTCCCACTTTGATTTTAAGTGGTAATAGTATGCTTCTCAAAGTCTTGGTGTCAATGGACAGAAACGTTATATTCAAGGCTATTGGGCATTATTTCTTAGACTATAAACTGGGTTTAAAATGTCCCCAAGGGCTCACTTGTTGAAAGCAAAAGTTCACCTTTAATCTACTCTGAGAAGATCAGCTCACTATTCATTTTGTACTAATGTTATTCATTCTTGATATTACTCAGTATAAGAGATTTTTCAGAAAAAGGAAAAATAATCCCTTAATTATAATTGACCCAAGATATTTGTCAAAATAAACATAAACCACTCCTGAAGCATCAGCTAGGTGAGACTTCAGCTGAAAGAAAGTGAATAAAAAAGGGAAAAGACATCTTTAGATGTCAATGCCTATTGTAAGTAAAGGCACAGAGGAAAACAAGGGGGAAGTAGAAGAAAATAAAACACCAGTTAGATTCATGTACTGTATACAATCTAATGGAGCAAGAAGAGATAATTGCTTAAATATTTCAGATATGGCCATTGACTGTCAGAAAATCTTTTATGGAATTTTCCACTGGCAGGTGGATACCAAACGATACTCTTGAAAGTCTGTTATATGGCCCTCTTCCCTTAATATAGCTCATACTAAACTGTACAAAAAAGAAGAGTTTTACAGGATTTATTGGACACAATAGTAAGTAAGTATGTGTGTCATTGCACAGAGCCTAAATATCAAATGTAGAGAGGTCTTAGAATTTTTATTATCATGTGCTTTAGAACACTGATTTCAAATATAAGAGATTCAAAGAGAAAAAAGATAGGAAGAGACAGAAAGGAAGAAAGGAAGAAAGGAAGGAAGGAAGGAAGGAAGGAAGGAAGGAAGGAAGGAAGGAAGGAAGGAAGGGAGGAAGGAAGGCAAACTTAAAAAAGAACATGCTTCCATTTTGAGTTCCTTAATTTTCCCTGTATTGATATAATTATATCACAGTACATAAAATCTTTCTGTTTTCTTTTTTTTTGTCTTTTTGAGACAAGTTCTCACTTTCTCACTATGCAGTTCAGGCTGACCTTGAGCTTATTTTTCTAGCCCAGGCTGGTCTTAAACTTGCACTGATCCTCCTGCCTCAGCCTCCCAAGTGCTGGGATTACAGGGGTGAGCCACCACGCCCAACTAAAATCTTATTTATTATCACTTCTAGGGACCTCTAGAGAAAATTGCAAACAACAAATATACTGGGACCGGAGGATGCCCCTAAACATCCCTTGCACTCTGCTGATTTCCCCCTTCCAGTCTATGCCCCATTCCCTGGAAATCACTGATATTCTACCTGGCTCCATTACTACAGCTGTTCCAGAAGGTGATAATTGTGGAATTAGGCAACATGCAGCCTTTTCATTTTTTTTCTCCCAGTAATAGGCATTGCAGTTTCCACTGGGTCTTTACATGGCTGTTTAAATCTTTTAGTAGCAGAACAATATTCTGGTATGTGGATTGCATCAGAGTTTATTCATTTCCCTATTTAAGAACATCTCCATTGATTCTAATGTACCTATTTAATGAGTGACCTGCATCATGGCTTAGTTTTTAGGCTCACTGTTGACCTCATAGGAATGTTTTGCATTGTGTTTTTATTTCAGTGCTACATTACAGATATACAAAATGGTAACACTCATCACAGAACATTTATACCTGTACATGGTATATATTTTTTTATTTCTGTGTTTAAATATTTTTATTACTTTTAATGAGAAACTGCTAACAGTGTAGCAGTTTCAAAACACCTTAGTAGTATACATGGTATATTTTCCTTTTTCCTTTTTCTTGTATTTCTCTCCCCTTTTTATTTATAAAACTTTATTGCCATTTTTTTCTTTTGTTTTTTTCTTGTCCTTTCTTCCCGGTTTATTTCCTTTCTCATTTGGGCATTGTTTTTCCTCATTTGCCTGTATCTAGTATACACTTTGTTCTTTATGTAAACTTTTAGTTTCTCACACCAGAGAAACAATTTCCAGAATCTTGAATCAATTGCATATGTGTATCCATATAAAACCATCAATCTAATTTATCAGTCTACTAATCCATAATCTCGAATCAATAGACTAACTGAAGATTCCTGACTTTTCAGACAAAGGTGGAAGGATATGGACTGGGACATGCAACAAATTCAATGATCAAATAAAAATATTTAAATGATTTTTATGTTTTCAGAAAGTTAATTAAAGGTTAATGAAAAATTATCTTTTCATAGTACAGAAAACTTATACTACTGTTTTTAAAATAATAGTAAAATATTATAAACAAATATATTTAGCAGAGATAAAAATTCATAGATAAGAACCAGAAGAAATGGTGTCTCTTTCAGTGAGTATTTAAATACTGATAGATACTGAATGAGGCACAGTTTTGATAAGATGAAAAAAGATAAAGGAAAACGTACTGCAAACACACAAAATAATCCCTGTTTATCATGCCCGAATCATATTGATATTCTGGCATCATATTGACCTGATATTCTGACCTTCATGTTGCTTTGTGTGTCCTCTCCTTAATGTATCATAGTCTTAGAAACAATACAACATCTACGTTTTGAGAAAAGAGGGATGGATTCACCATTTAATTAAAAATAAAGGGTTGGGGACATAGCTCGGTGGCATAACTGACTGTGTGACAAGCACAAGTTCTGGAATTCAGTCCCTGGTACCACATGCCGTGTTGGCCAAGAACCCAAAGTGGGCTGTGTTGGCTGGAATCTCATGTGGTCGTTCAGGTCTGTAATCCCAGCACTAAGGAGGCAGAGCCAGGAGGATCACTATGAGTCCAAACTGTATAGCAAGACCCTATGTCAAAACAAAACAAAGATAAATAAATAAACAAACAAGCAAATGAATAAATAAATAACTGCTTAAGGCAGGGGCTGGATTTCAGATGGTGCTACTTTTTACGTGAATCCAAAACCAGTGGAAACAAAGGGAAAAAAAAATGTCACACAGACATCTATAGATATCACAAAGAAAATAAGAGCCCACTGAGGTTTTTGTTTGTTTGTTAGTTTTTTGTTTTTTGCTTTTTGTTTTTCCTATAATAGGGTACTCACAAAAGAACTAGAAAGTTCTTGGGTTCAGGGCTATAATTGATAGGATAAGAATAGTTTTTAGAAGTTTTTAAAAATAACAAAATGGAATTTGGACTCACATATCCAAACACACACTCAGTGGGCTATAAATGCAAAATGAAGACTAAACTATACTCTGGGAATGTCATACACAAATAAGTCAAATCAAACAGATCGGTCAGAGATCTCAGCCAAGAGTTGTTCACATATGATTAGTCTAAAACTGGAAAGAGAATTGTCTTACTTGAACCCATTCCCTTTGGATTGGGCAAACAATGCTGTCTGCTTTATTTATCACCATATTTCTTGTCGCTAAATGATACCTTGCTTTGTGTATACTTTCATGCCCTAATTAATCAGTTGGTTGCGTCTTTACTACTACAAGAAAGCATACATTCAGAGAAACATTATAAAGACCGCTTCAGATTCAGAAAAACACAGGAGAGATGTATCTACCTAGCCTAATCACTACCCTTCTTTCTGTTCTTGTTGTTGTCTTACAACTAAGAGTGCACTATACTTTTGCAGCATAATCACATGCAAAGTTGCGAGTTACTCTGTCAAGTGGTCAAGCTCTCTCAAAGGTGAACAAATGAAAGGCAGTCTGTCTGAGCTGGTCAAAGGCATTGCCCTTGTGGACGAGTGAATGCTGTCCTTACTGCTCACTTGGTTTCCAAATGCAGATCTTGGCGAAGGCTCCTGTGTACGTATGATAATCATATGCCCACACAGAAATGGCATCCAATTTCTAGTATAAGCATTCACACAGGAGCATCTGTCATTAAACTAGATGTGTCAGGGGAGGGAGAAAGCACAATGTAGCTTCACTGGAGTGGATGGGGACCTTTGACCCAGTGTCCTATGGCTGTGTTATCATACTCTCTCCATTTCACTCTCTCTCTTATACTCCCGGTCTCTGGGGATCAAGACCAATTCACAGAGTGGTACTGGCTTTTGGAAGGGGAGAATCAATGACCTATTCTCTTGGTCAGAACATGGAGTGTTGTGCTGGCAGTCGGCACGGTAGGAGGTGGAGAGGAAAATGAAATAAAAGGACGCAATATCAAGGGATGGGGGATATAATTATGCTTGCAGAAAAGTATGTTCAATAAGCAGATTGCTGGGGAGTGGCAGAGACGGGCTTTTCATAAATATGAAATTGGAATTGGGTGGAAAACATTTAGAGCACAGGAGCTTTCTCCCTGAATAACGAAGCCATGATAATAGAGGTTATTTCCATCTCCATTGCTACCTGCCATTTGTCAATCCCCTAATTATGGTTGGTACAGAGTATCAGAGCCCTTGTTTTTAACTGTGCAGGAAGTCTGGGTGATGCTCTGGTGAGAATCATATCCATTGTTTAAATTTTCTCTTGTAAATCAAACTAATTCTAGAAAACTGAACAAGAAAGGAGAAAAAAGGAAGGACGACTAAAAGAGAAAGGGGAGAAGTGAGGAGGAGGGATGGAAAAAGAGAAAGAAGATAGAATGAAAGAAGGCAAGAGAAAGAGGGTGTGGAGGAGATGAAGGAAGCAGAGGAGAGGCCAGGACAAGCTGCTGTGTCCCTTCCTGTCTGGGAGGAAAAGGACATCTGGCTGTGCCCAGGCTGTGGGAAATGGGCCACGCCCCTTTCGTCATTGCAGAAAGAGACCTGCCAAGATGAGAAATGACTGCAGGAGGGGTTAGATATTAGGATTAATTGTCTTGAACCAGAGCAGTGGAGCAGGTACGAAAGGCAGATCGAGGGGGGAGATAATCATGCCAATGAGCAGCCCGTCTGCTGTTCATAGTTTGGAAAGCAAAATGGAAATCCACATAGAGGTATGAACATTGCACATTTTGGAGACATCAGTTAAGAGAAGATGATGCTTTATTTTGTTGTTGTTGTTGTTTTTCCCGTTTGTTAGCTGTTGGAAGGAAGGAGTAACCTTGGGTCCTTTGTAGCATCTGTGGCCTTGGCGGAGCTCATCTTCCTTTTGATTGCCTTCCTTCTCCTGATGATATTGTTTCTAAATTTCGATATTTGTATTGACCATTGACCCATCCCTCTATAAATCTGCCACCCTTTAAATTTCTCCATTGCGAGTCATACCTCAGAGTCCCTGACATTAGCACTGAGGCATGTGCCTAGATGTGTTTGTCAGTAAAATATCACTTGGTTCAAAATCATTAACTTACTAACTGTACTGCTTCCCTGGGACTGAATGAAACATAGAAGGGTTCAGCTGAGGTGTGCATTCCTTGGCTTTTCCAGCTTTGGAGTTGTCCTGGATCTTTGATTCATGCCCATCGCGACAAGCTACGCTTCCGTCAGTGTTAACGACCTTTTTTGAAACTGACCTTCCAGTCTTCTGCTAAAAGGCTCCTTCTGATGAAAGTGGACCTGCCGAGCTAGTTCAGGGTGGTTTCCCTACCCCCAAGGATCCAAGTGGAACCTCTCTGCAAAGTCCCGTCTGCCTTGGAGCACATTCATAGGTTCTAGGATTTAGGACAGGACATCGTTGTGGCAGCACTATCCTGCCTAACCTAGAACCTAAAAATTAAAGAAATGGGTCGCTTCTGTTTTTCTTATTCTTTCACATTCTGTTAAATTAAAGGGAAGCTATTTTCCACTGTCCTTTAAAGTATACCTAGAAATATTCCAGCCTAGTTTGGTTGGGTTTGTGCAAAAGAGGAGTGTGGTTTTCTGAAGAAGGGCTTCTTGTGAGCTATTCACCAAGTGGTTCTGGTGTATGCTGAGAAGCTGAGGAAGATGCACAGGAAGCAGGGAGGCAGAGGCAGAGGTCTCAGGTTGTGGTTTGGAGTGCATTTCTCCCAAGTGTCTTTGAAGATGATCACTGCTTTGATATATTCTTTATTTTTAACTTATTTGGGAGCTTGTCTGTGGTGGATACCTAACTAGTGGTCAAGTTCTTGCTCCCAGTTGAACTGAACTAGCATAGTGGTGGATGCGGGAGGCCCCACCACTGAGGACTGTTGCTAGTAGCTGAAGAGACAGAGCAAGATAAGCTGCAGGAATGCTGTTTGTTGAAGCTGTTGGAGCTGTTGGAAGCTGCTAGTTCTCTTGGGCTATACTACTGGAAGACCTCATCATACTGCCTTTGCCAATGAGCTTTGGAAAAGCTTGGATCCTCCTCTTGAGCATTGCTTCCTGACTCCAGAGGGGAATGTGCTGCACTATTTAGCCTTGTAGAGGGGCTGGTTGTATTGGCTTTCCTTATGGGAACTCAGCTTGCTTTATCACTGGAGGATCTCAGGACCTCACTGCTGCTGAGGTGACTGTGGCCCTTTTCCATGGTACCCTGGTTCTTATCTTGAACATTGCTTCATGGCTCCAGTTCAGATACTTCAGCTGCTGGCACAGATCTTTCATCCCATTGGCATGGATTTCCTAGATTCCACCATGGAACTCTGGGCCTTTCCAGGACAGATCTGTGAAGCAGACCTACATGAGACTTTGCTGTGGGCTTTAGGCCTTCAGTTGGACTTGTGGGAGGCACTGTTGTGAACCATAAGATTGCATCTGTACTCATGCAGGGTATTAGGATAGAGGCTCTCAACTGGAGATTTTAGTGTTTATATAAATGTGGACAAATTTCTTGCATTTAATATATATATATATATATATATATATATATATATGAAATGGATGGATTGTTGTAAAATACTATTATAAAACATGGCTTCTGTTATATTGCTTCCTTTGCATGAACCCCAAACCACAACACTGTCTCATTGCCATTTCTATATATGCAAAAGAAGGTATTTATCTTATTTCCAGGCACTCAAAGGAAATGACTGCCTATCAAGTATTTCTAGTGTGTAGCATAATACCTGTCATAAAGAATGTTTGCATCCAGTAATTTACTAAGTCCATATTGGTTACAAGGTTAAGTGAAAGATGGTAGAGCCTTGGTATGATCAGGGTCATTTGATGGTGGAGCAGAGATCAGGAAAGGAAAGGCTCAGGGTGTGCCAGATGCCAGTGCTGTGGAACACAAAATCTCAGAGGAAACTGTTAGTTTTGTGGTCATTCACAAAGGAATCTGAATCATTATCTACAATTAAAGCCGAAGAGAACGAGTTATCAAAACCAGCATGGCAACCGTACTGGATTAGGCTTTAGCTTCAGTGCATAGCTAAGTGGTAAAGAGGAAAGCAGTAGTGGAGCTCAGTACAGTGGGTGAAAATGACGGTGAGAGGGAAGGAAAGCTCCGTGTGAGCAGGGACGGCAAGAGAAGCCTTCCTCTCTCCAGGATGGGGATTTGCAGTGCAGAGAAGCCACAAAAGGTCGGAGTTGGATGGAGCTAGCATTCTGAGTCCCTGCATAAAATTCTTATCAGCTGGTAAAGGCAGAAGCTGAGGTGACTGTTCTGAAAATGTGCATTAATATTCCTTTTTGGGTGCCAAATAACCTATTGTGGTGTAGGCAAGTATGCCAATTAATGGTCACCCTCAGAGAAATTACGCCTTCATCTCACTGGAAGGTGGTTTAAACAAGATTCACCCTTTACAAGATTGTAGAAACAAATGATGCTGGATATTCATCTCATCAGCGACCGATACACAGTCAGACTGCAGGAGCCATATGAGACTATATATTTATTATTTAAAACTCCCCATTTTGCTAGAGGAGGAAAAATTTGGACAACCTCCTTTGCACATGTTCTCAAAGTCTGTGTCCTGGATCTTCACTACGGTCACTGTTTCTTTAAACTGGCAATGTGGACTTGGGCTGTGCCCAGCTGACAGCAGAGACCCTGTCTAATTTGGGAAAGTGCAGGCGTCCTTGTCAAAGCCAGGAGAGGTTCCAATCGAATTCTCCTTCAGAGCTTGGCCTTGTCAATCAGAGTAGCCTGTGGCCGCATTTTTCTGGGAAATGTGGAAAATTATCATGTACAGTAAAGCTGCTGCCCGAAATGTCCCACGTCATCCATATCTTATTTAACCTTAGGGTGCATGCCTTCCATTGTTTTGTGTTTTTAATCTTTGGCATTTACAAGGCACCACAGTTTCTCTTTATATTTTTTGATCCTACCTTATTTTGATAATCCATATCATGTAATACATGAAAGATTTCGCAGCGTGGAACAATAGCAGACATAGACACATGGCTCTGGCTTCATGGTGTTAGGCACAGTCCTAAAAATTCTGTTATACTTTGACAAAAGAGAGACAGGCTCTGGACCACAGACGAAAAGGTGCTCAGACTGATAATCCCATCAGTACTAAAACACAATAATCCCAGTGACTCATGAGTCAAGTCTCAATCTATAGAAGTCCCTGCCCAATGACTACATGAGGCTTTGGGGGGACAACTAGACATAAACCAAAACAGATAGCCAGAAGGTTACAAGAAAATGAGGAGGTATTAGTGCTCTGTGGCCTGTACTACTTTGGATGGAATAGACTAACATTTCTTGAAACTTGGAAACACTGTCATCAGTTCATGTCACATAATATGCATGGTAATGAAATAGATAAGATTCAAGAGCTCCTGACCTATCAAATAATCCCATTTTCTTTACCATAACTCTAGAGAGTCCAGACCCCCTAGTTAGATGCCTCCAATCTGAACAGATGTGTCTCAGAGTACACCTGGTTCATCTGTTCTACTATAATTAACTCCCTCTATCCTTCCACCAACTCTCCCACCATTTTTTTTTACCACCAGTCTCTCTCCAGCTGTCTGGAATGTCATGAATCATGCCAAATTTCCTCATACCTTATAGATTTACAATTACGGTACACAACTTTCTGCAGTTGTGACCTGTTCCTCCTGCTGTTCCACTGCTCACAGGACATCAGCTTGATTTCTTACGCTTCTTGGGTGTGCTGGTTCATCCATCCATGTCCCTTTCCTTTGCAAGTGGACCATGGAAGGAAAGAAGGTAATCATAGGTATAACCTGAAGAAAAGAGCACAGCATAACTAATTTTTCACCCCCATAGTGTCATATTTCCAGAAAAATATGATAGCTATCAATTATTGAGCTGAGAAATCCAGACAACTTTAGAATCAGTCAGTTCCACATAGCAGTGCCTCTGTTTAACAAATGAGGAAGCTAAATTACAGAAAGGCACATAGCCAACTTCAGGTCATGCACATAGCAAAAGATACAAGCAAAACTTAAATCCAAGCCATCCTCAACTCAAGATCTACCTGTTCTTATGATTCTGCAGTGCCTTTTATTTAATCACACAAGGTATATCAACAAGTCCCAGTGACATGAGGGTGTACATGTCTAAAACTTCATGATTTTGCTATAATTCTAAGGAATATTCAAAGCCTCTTAATGTAGTGTGACTATTAATTGCAGTTAAATTTTGCAAATGGTCCAGAGATGTAAATCATTTCGAGAAATGCATGGAAGGCTAATGGTTTTCAGAATATGAAAATGTCAAAAATGCACTGATTGAGTTAGGATTTCTTCTGAAGAAATGTACTGACTCAGTTGCTAGTTCTTTAAAAGAAATGAGTCAGTGGAAGCACAATCCTGTCAATTAAGGCATTACAGTTTCCTGTTCAGAGTTCCAGAACAAAACCACAAAGTATGAACAGCAGTTGTCCCACACTAATCTCATTGTATCCACAATGGGGACCTGGCCTAGGACAACAGATTAGAATAAAGACAAGATATTTTTTTTTTAGCTATAAGGGGGACCAGGATAGTCAACAACACAGAAGGACTAAGGTGTCCTTGGACTTATTGGGTACACAGCTTGATTGTAGCCAGCGCAGTCGGGCTGTAGGAATCAGTGGGGTTTAACTACTGATGTGGTCAAGAGTTAAGGATGAATAAAAATGCATGTTTGTAACAGCACAAGGAGCAGATTGTGGCTACCTGGGTACCTGATTGTCTGCTACTGGTGACTACTGAGCTAGAAGGAATTTGAGTGAGCCGTGGCCTCATCTGCCTTGTTATCTTGCTTTGAGGCGCCAGAACTTCATCATCATTTGCAATTCTCACCACTGGCTTAAAGGTTAATCTGTCTGTAAACCAGCCCCAGATCTTGCCACAAGTCATGTATGCATCCTAGGATAGACTCTCAATTTATTTTTGTACCAGTTTATTAATATTAATCATAGCCAACTTTGCACCACATTGAGCTGGTCCTTAGCACCCAGTTATTGACTGGTGACCTAACAAGGATGACACGATTTGTAGCAGAACACAGGACATTTCTATATTCTGACAGCCACTTCAGTTTTTGACCACAGTCATTTCACTTCATATGCTACTATCAGCACATAGGAAGATGGCACTTTCAATATAATGACTCAAAGTACCACATTTCTCAACATGTTAGCTTTTAAAAATATTTGAACCTTATTTTAGTATGGATCATCTATCAGCATGATGGTGCAGAAGTTTCACAAAAGCACAGGCAGATTGTGTATTGTACATGGCCTGTTTGCTTAAGACATTTAGAGAACTTCAGTTGCCCTATAAGATGCCAAAACTTGTAGGGTAGGGCTAGGGAGATAACTTTGCTGTCTAACCACCTGCCTGGAAAGTGCACATACTCAGGTTCCATCCCCTGCACCATAGGCCTGGTTACCATGCCAGCCAGCAAAACTGGGTGTGGTGGTTCACTCCTTTAATCCCAGTGCTGGGGAGGCTGAGACAGGAGGATCTTGATAGGTCTGAGCTGTGTAGCAAGACCCTGTGCTAAATAAATAAATAAATAAATAAATAAATAAATAAATAAATAAATGGCTAAACGGAATAAAATGGAAAGTTGTAGAGTTATGAGTTTTATTATCCTGTACTCAAGCAATACCCTTATCTACTTGGGCTTATAAAAATCAGTGCATGTACTGAAAATTTTTCCTCACTATTTACAGTTGCAGATAATTCTATTGCTTTGTTATCAATATTGCACATCTTTTTCTTATACCCTGAACTTGGTAACTGTCAGAGGGAACAATAATTAATTTCAGTGACTACTTTTGACCAACACGCACACGCACTAGCATGCTTGAGTATAACAGAAGACAATTGAGTTATTGAAGGCTATGACCTTGTATGTATCTAGGATCCCAAAACTTCTGGAAACTACCATCGTAACTCTAAACACAATTTCAAATAATTTTTAGAACACTGAAAGAATTAGCAGAGTTTAAGTAATAATTCCAGTTGCCACTTGGATGGGACCACTAAGAAATATGGTGAATGCTATGGTTTGTGTCTAGACATCCTCCCAAAGACTCATGCAGTCAGAGGTGGGCCTTTTCCACAGGTGGATGAATTTAGAATGTGTGGTATTGGTATTGATTCATGGTTAAAAGCAAGGCTCAAGGACACTAAAATTAAGGGTGTGGGTGCTACCTGGCCTAAGAGGCGTGGACAAGATACAAAGGATAGAAAGAGCTGTGGTTAACTCTTGCTTGTTCTGATATCTTCTGCCCACCATGAACTGTTTCTCTGCTGCATTGCCAGTCTGCCACATGCCACCCTGCCTAGAAGCCAGCAGATTATGAGCTGAAACCTCTGCAGACTGTGAGCTAAGTGAATCTTTCCTCCTTTAATTTTTCACATTAGGTATTTTGTCTCAACAACAAGAGAAAAAAAAAAAAACTGACACAGTATGTGTTAGGACTAAGCCATTAAAGAAACTTGAGCTTAACATCAGTGTCTTTCTGAGTACCAAACATCTTAGCCTTACCTCAGAATCAGTATTTTCCAGAAATCACTGATATTCTAATAAATTCCTATAGAATGTGATAAAAACAGTTACACATTTTTTACACAAATTATACAGTATGGCAGCTGGTCCATCCTATGGAATTTTTGTTTGTCTCTTACTCTCTTATAATATCCTTCATTTACTTGAAGGAGAGTATAGCCATAATTGAAATTACATTAGAAGCAACACTCATCTAAAAGACCAAAATGACAGACATTGCAAGCATAGGTTTAGTGTTACACATTGCTATCCTCAGTGTGGAAAACATGTTGAAGATTCCTAGGAACTTTGTCTAAATCATCCTGTGTGTATATAAGTACCTATGTTGTAGAGTAATAATATCACTAAGCTTCTCTGCTAGAGGGTTAAGATGTAAGTTTACAGACCAAAAACTAGAGAAAAGGAAGGGCTACAAGAATAGCCAATATTTTGACCCTAGCCCTTCAAGGTCAGTGAGGACTCAGGACAGAACAGAACCTGTTCTTTAATATCCTGTAACTCAGTAATGTCCCAAATTTTCTGTTTAAGAAGACTTTGAGGCCACAGAGACAAGGGATCAACAATGTATAGTGTGCCTAAGGAGAGTCACCTAGAGAGAAAACATTCAGGCTTTCACAGAACAAAATGGTCAAGCAATGACTATGATTTATCCAGATGACTGACACTGACAACTGTTCTACAAAGCACTGTACATGGTTTCAAGGTAAATCCTGAGGGGATTTGACTGACCTTGGGAGATGCAAAAGTTATATGTTTTGCTATACAGGTCTTACCTTAACTTGACCTTAAGTACCCAGCAGAAAAGTTTAACCATGAGGCATAAAAAGTAAAGCTAGATTAGTATGCTGACCTGCAAAAGGCTTAAATCAGCAACTTCTGACATTGCCAATTCTGCCAATAACTTACTATGATTATGGAATATTGGACTATGTATACAATTACTTCCTGCTAATTCAATGAGAAGAAAATTTTGTATCAATAAAGATAAGAAAAATTACTATGTCTGCATCCTGTGCTCTGAATAACTACTACGAGGACAACATTATGCATTGAATTAATTATTGGGGATATATTACCAATGTGTTTTGAAATTGTCTATTGGTATTTCTTATGAAAAGTAATAAAAAATGAAAAAATAAAGAAACTTGAGAGTTGAAAATTTCACTAGATGGAATATGTCTCAGTTACTCTTTCTCTTTGAGGGAACAATTACCCAACACTCCAAATCAAGGAAGGAAAAGTTTATTTAGCTCATGGTTGATGCAGGTTTCACTCCATTCTCAGCTGGCTCCAAGGCAGAGTGGTACAGGGTAGAGAGCATCAGTTCATAACAGCAGCAAAGACTGTGAACAAATAGAAGAGTAACAGCAACAGTAACACCAGAGAAGTCTGTCTCTTAAATTACATTCAAGCTCTCTGTCTGAGACTGGGGGAAGTACGCACACCCATAATGCCAGCAGTACTAAAATTCATAATCCCAGCCTTGGATCACACATAATCCACTGGATTATGACTTAATCACAAACTCTAGAAGTCCCCACCCCATGACTGTAGGATGCTTTGGGGGGATGACTAGATATAAACCATTATAGAACATTCTCCTTCCTTAATTTTCAAACTTTGTACAAAATCCAGAACCTATGTGTTTTAACATAGGAAAATGTTTCATGCTTTAAAAACAACTTAATTCTGTATATGCAAGCACACTTAAACGGAGAAATGATTTTAATTGGTAGTGTATGTATAGCCAATGCCATATTTATATCATAGTTTCTGGTGGAAGAAATGGAAGTGTTAATCTCATGATGAACAAGGTAGATAGACAAGTTGAGCCTTGTGGAAATTTTTTTTACCTGTCTAAAGTGATTGTTGATAGGTCAGGATTCAAAGTTTTCCAGGCACCCTGCCTCTAAACTCCATTCCTTGGACCCATGCAGAGCTGAATCCAAAACATATGAACAAATCTGCCTGACTTTGACCTCAACAAACAACCGCAGAAACTCTCCTTCATTAACATAAAAGACCCCACAGACCAGGTAGCCCTGCCAAGATTAGTTCTCCTTTGGCTGTTCCAGCCCACAGACACATCCCCTGCCACACCACAAAAGATCCTAAAAGCCCTGTGCTCTGCCGTGTTTGTTGTTGTCTTGGTCCCCTAGACAGCCAGCCTTCTTGCTGCCTGCTCTAAATCTTCTACTCGCCTCAGAATACCTGGTCTGATAGATCATGTGGGTTTGTACATAACAGTTGTGAAAACTAATATTGAGCCTTATGGGAGAAGAGTTGGTGTGTGTTTCCAACAGACACTAGCCATGTCCTGGAAGAATAAGAAGGTATGGTACTTGTGGGGATTGATCTTGAAGAGGATATTACTGTGTGTCTACTACTATGGAACAGTACAATAAGCCAAGACAACATAGGGTGTCTGTGCTTGATCTCTCTGAAAGGACACAGAGTGGTAATATTACCCTAGAAGTAGATGAACACACTTGCTAGGGTGTATATTTCAAATGTTTCTGGAAGGTGCATGAGTTACAGGCTTTGTCATCAGAATAATGATCCACAGACTTTGGACCCATAAGGGGCAAGACCTCACCAGAGGTCTTCCACTCATCGGGACATTCACCAAAAGGAGACTGTGGTACCCCAGTCTTCTCTTCGCTGTCTTTTTACTTTCTGGCCACAAGATGAGTGGTTTTGCTTTTCTGTATTCTGCAAAGGATTTACTCCAGATCTAAGAATAATGGGTCTGTCTGGATCATATGACAGGATAGAACCTTTTCCTCTGTGAATTGATTATTTGGTCATAATTCAGATGGCCTCTGCATGGAAGGCTGAGACCTGAGAATACTCTGCCATGTAGGAGTGACAATCCTGCTCTTTAGCCTTCAGCAATGTCATCAGCGGATACCATGAGGAAGTGCGTCACTTAACCTTGAATGTTTCAGACAAAAGGAAGAAGAAAGCTGGATGCTTATTCATGCTAGTTTCGCTCGTTATATTAATTCAACTCTCAAATTTCTTTAAGAAGTTTTCTTAGGAGACTTTGGGAACATTGAATGCAACAACACTTTCAGAGACATCTTCAAATGTTTAACACACTTTCAAAAAGCAAGGGTTAACATAAATTTCGGACTATCCTTTTTGCATCCACCCATGTTATGCTATACATTTTACATATATTACACACTACATGACATATGAAGGGTGTATAGGGCAGGAGTGAACTGTCAACCTGCAGAATCAGGAGTAAAAAGGGGCACAAAGGCCACCCTGTGTGTTGGAGAGCAGGAGGATCTCGTGCGATTCCTAGGCCTGGAGCTCACATTGTGTGTGTGTGTGTGTGTGTGTGTGTGTGTGTGTGTGTGTGTGTGTGTGTTTAATGATACTGCCTTGCATTTTTTACTTTTTCCCATAGTGTCCTTTCCCCTTTCACCCATCCTATTTCCTTTTTCCTTTTGAACAATTGTTTTGCATACCACAATATCCTACTCTACATTTTAGAACTTACCTAATCTTTCAGTTTCTTATACTAGGGAGACAATACAATAATTACATATGTGAGTCTGATTTATTTCACTTATAAGAATGAACTCGACTGGCATCCATTTACCTATAAAGTCTCAAGTTCATCCTTTTTTATAGTCTCAGTAACACTCTATTGTATTAAAAATGCCTTTGTCCATTTCTCAGTCAACGGATATTTGTGTTGTTTCCAAGATATAGCTATAATGAATTGTGCTGCTACAAACATAGCTGCACATATATTCCTGTGGCATAATGTTTTCTGCTCTTCTGGAAAAATACCCACAGGAGAATAGCTGGGTTGAATAGCACACCTAATTCTCTTTTTTTGAAGGAAACTCCACGCTGATTTTCACAATGCTAAATTCCTCTGATTTACACAGCTTGCACAAATGTACACTCCCACCAAAAGTGGAGAAGGGTTCTTTTTCCCCATGGCTCCTCCAGAACTTGCTATTGATTGATTTACTAATAATCGTCATTCTTTCTGTAGTTAGATTTGAAATTTCACTACATTTTGTTTGTTTGTTTTAATCTGCATCTATTGAATGACCAGTAACTGAACATATTTTCATGTATTTATTTTGTACTTGTATTTCTTCATCTGAGAAGTGTACATTTATCTCAGCTGCTCATTTTTTGATTGAGTCTTTCAATTTTTTTCAATTCTTTATATGTTCTAGGTAAAGTCCTTTGTCCAAGGAACAATTACCTAAAATATTTTTCCCACTCTGTCTGTTGTCTTGTCATTTTGTTGGTGATTTCTCTTGCTGTACAAAAGCTCTTTAATCAGATGAGAACCGAGATGTTGATATTGTGGAGCCTAAGTTTGGTTTGTGAACTCTCTGCCTACACCTATGCCTTCAAGAATTTCTACCTATTTTCTCTGCAGTAGATTTAGATTTTCTGTTTTAAAATTTAGAACTTTGACACATTTTTATTTAATTTAGTTTATAGTGAAAGACAAGGAGCTGATCTTAGTCTTTGACATGTAGGAAGCTAGTCTTTTCTGCACCATCTAATAAAGAGACTGTCTTCCTTCCAGCAAACATGTTAGTCCACTTTGTCAACGATAAGGTGGCTGAGTATGTTTGTAGTTGTTTCTGCATCTTCTAATCTGATCAGTGGGGCATTAGATCAGCTTCTCTTTTGCTTTGTTGTGTTGTTTGTTTTTGTATTACCACACTGATTTCACCACCTCAGTGGAGCTCATTTCAGAGTCCCATGTAACATATGATCAGGAAGTCAAAGGATCTGCATCAGAAGCCTGAAGAGTCTATGCTGGATAATAAATGATAATAAATTATTTAGATTTGCTGTTGCATGCATAATACTTTTTGGTTATATCCTTGGAGTTTGTACTTGCTGTTTTGATTCAGTAAATAGCTATGAATAAGTAAATGTGTACAGCCTTAAATTGCTATCACCTTCAAGGTACAGGAAGATCAGGTAGGTTAGGACATATGTAGAAGTTTCCATGTTTGTGTTAGAAGTTACTCCATTAGGACTGAGGAGATAGTTCAGTGGAATAAGTGCTTACCTGCTAAGCGCAATGTCCTGAGTTTGGTCCCTGATACCATCAAAAAAAAAAAAAAAAAAATCCTGAAACTCTGCTTTAAGAGGCTGGGGAGATAGTTCTGTGGCACAAGTGCCTGCCTGGGAAGTTCAAGTTCATGAGATTGAACCTCGGTCCCGCAAAAAAAAAAAAAAAGAAAAAGAAAAAAAAAAGTTACCCCAGTATTCACCGGCAAACACCAAGTTAGAGACAAAGGATTAAAATAAGGCCTTTAAGAGTGCACCCTTAAAGTAAACACACTTTATATCTGTTGACCTGAGATATAAAGAAATAATTACAGAACGGTACTTTACAGGATCTTGCTATTCTTCCATTTATAGCACTGTCTCAATCAACTAATCACAAGGTGAAAATACCATAAATAGAAAGTGGGTGTCATCCACTAGCTCAGCAGACATCATGGTTTAACAACACAGCCTTGCAGAGTCTGGGTAGCTCAGCCAAGAGGCGGGGGAGTAGACCAGGAGCGGCAGCCCAGGGCCATCGCCTCCCAGAACCAGAGAACGTTATTGTACTCTCACTGGGTTGGCAGAGAGTGTGATTCCGAATTCACTGTGTGGCTGTACTAGATATATATGGATTTCCCACCATTATGAACTAAAAAGCTCATGTGTCAAACCACTCTCCATCAGGGACTAGAAAACAGGGAGCAGCTGCACAGCCAGGCGCACTGTAGACAGCAGTTAGAAAACATTCCTGTGGATGAGATGCCACCTGTATGCATGCTTTCGGGATGAGCAAGGATGCATTAGGACAGAAAGTGGAAACAAACAGGCAAGTAGGTGAAAGTGAGTAAGTCATGAAGGTTAAGACAATAACCAAAAGGTATTATGCATGCAGCAACACATCTAAATCATTTATTATGCCAAAATCTAAGTGGAGAGTCATGAAGTAATAAAATATAGTGTTGTGAAGGTTGACAGGAACGGTATTATGAAGGATATTTTATGTCATTCTGGAGACATTCATTTTATCCTATCATTCAATAATTTTTAAACAAAGATATAAATTTGTCAAATACTGTTCATTTTTTCTGTGAATGGTAAATTTGAGGTGTAAGACAGGAAACACAAGTCATGAAAGTTTCAGTAAAGCAAGGGGGCATTGCAATTTGAATGAGAAATATTGAGAAAATAAATGTTGAAGGACCTATTATTATGCCTACTATTATATTAGAAAACTAGAGATGATGAAACAAGGATGAAGCATAATCCCTAGCATTTCAGCTTGAAGGATCATAGCTTTTGGTGCTGATATAATTAAATAAGATCAGAAAAATGACTGATTGTGACAAGCCAGCACACTAACTTTGGGCTTGCTATTGCTGAGTGTCGAGTTTACAGGGTAGAAACCTAGAAGAAGAAAGATGTAAAGGTTTGATGAATAAGTAAAGGTGATTAAGTGAAGAGCTTACGTTTGATTTCTGGTTCAGAGAGACACAGAGAGAAATGGAGAGGGAGGAAGAGAGGGGGGTACAAGGGAGGGAAGGAGAGAGAGAGAGAGAGAGAGAGAGAGAGAGAGAGAAAGTTTCCCTGAGAGATTAGAAATCAGCATATATGAATAAATGGTAATTGAATCCATGAGAGTGAATAAAATTAAATGGTAAATAAATAAGTGAGAAAAACAGTAGAATAAACAAAGAGCTCTAGAGAATATGAGCATTCCAGGCTGACACACACAAAGAAGGTAGGGAGAAAATCTGTTAAACCACACGAAGATCAGTTCAAGTGGTTTAGAAAATTAATAAAATCAATGTTCTTCATATTTATTGCTATTATATAAAGTTCAAGAAAATTGAATTAGTTCTTTTTTTAACTCGTATATTCTTTACTGTGTTTGCAATATGAAGCTCCCCTAGCACAATGGCAATCATGTAGTAAGCTCTCAGTATTTGTAAGGAAGGTTCTCATGGCTCTGGAAGTAAAAATTTCAAAATTTTAATAGACTCATCAGCACAAATGCTTGATGAGTCCAGATAAAACACAATCAAACAGTTCAGTATAGGTTATACTTTCAAGAATTTTAGGTAGTACAGTTATATCTCAGTTCATAAATGTTTCTGGTCATAAAAAAAGTGTTAGACAAAATTCTACTTCCATTTTCAAAAGCTACATTCAGTAGCAAACATAAGCACACCAATCCATACCTCACAAGCAGAAGTCTGGTCCTTTCCCCAAAATCGTGAAGTAAATTAAATAATTGGAAGAGAAAAACATTAAGGGGGAAGAAAATAAATGAGATCCTTTTTATTTCAAGGAGAATATTTGAATTTCTCACAGCCTGAAATACATCGTAGGATCTGGAACAAGAACACATGCATATAAGAAAGTAACTCCACAGAAGAAGAATACAAAATCTCACAAAATTAAGAGACCTCAAAGAAGTAAACCTTTCATTAAGGAAAGAAAATCCTGTCATCCTGTGAAGATATAAAGAGGGAAAATCAGCATAGGTCAGTAGGTGTTGACAATAGTATACTAAGAATGGCTTGAGGGTTTCTCTCTTTCTAGTGAACAAGCCAGCAAGTATATGAGCTCAGAAAAACAGGAGACAAAGTTAAGGACAGTGCATCAGAAAAGTAGACATTGAGTCACTGGCCAAGATACAGTGAAATC
>PVJA010009999.1:40928-58890 GCA_004027025.1 Myocastor coypus
AAAAAAAAAAAAAAAAAAAAAAAAAAAAAAAAAAAAAAAAAAAAAAAAAAAAAAAAAAAAAAAAAAAAAAAAAAAAAAAAAAAAAAAAAAAAAAAAAAAAAAAAAAAAAAAAAAAAAAAAAAAAAAAAAAAAAAAAAAAAAAAAAAAAAAAAAAAAAAAAAAAAAAAAAAAAAAAAAAAAAAAAAAAAAAAAAAGTTCTTACAGCTCTACGAGCCAGACAAGGACAGGAATGTGTGGAGACAAAGTAAGCTGTAAAACCAGTGAGGCAAAGGGTAAGAAAGGAGATCGTGAGAAATAAGATCTCCATTTTCTTTCATATAATTGGCTAAGAAATTGTTAAGACCCAAGATGAAGCTGCTTCATGAAATGACATTTTCAATTAGGCTATGGTGGGTGACAGAAGACAAGAACAGCTGAAATGAAATGGTGGTAACTTAATTTGAAGTTAGAAGCACAACACACAATTCATTAGATAAAGGACAAATGTACCTCCATGGACAGATTTTGCAAATTTGGTAGATTATGGAGATCACTAACCACTTTGAAAGATTTCCATCAGGAAGTTGACTACATGGTTCAATCTGAAGGAAGAAGAAAATACCGAGTAGGCCAGAAATTAGGCTCTGGCCCATTGTGCCCGTGCTTCTGACTAGAAATATTTGTGAGTCATCATGTGGGTAGCAACCATCTCTGAGCAGAATCATCCCCAGCAAAGAAGAACACATAAGCTCACTGACAGTCCTCATGTATATTGTGGACCCTGCTACACATTCATGTGGATTGAAGAAAATGACTTCTCTTTCCTATGAAGATAATATTTAATCTCTAGTGCCTCTGAAGCTTTTGAACAATGACAGAGCTTACTACTTCTCAGCTTTATCTTTATGCAGTCATTTATATAGAGCAACCTCTTAGCATTAAGAGTCATTGCAAGTTCTTCTTGAGACACGAGGGTCCTCGAAGCACCCCAAATGAGCTGTTTTAGCCTCATAACATATAACCTTGGATTCTATTCAACTTTTCCCTCTTTTAGAAAACACTGGCCATAAAAATGTTTAATTGGCCAGAATTCTCTTTGGAGACTGTGTTTCATTAAGTTAAGATGACCACAAGGAATATTTTAAGAGATAAATCTGACCCAATGTACATTAATGTTTTGTAAGATTAGAAACATAGAGTATAAAAGCAGTTTGGCAGGACAAACATTTATAGCTTTTAGTTGGCAGACTTCTACGGTCTACTTCTATAGTTTAAGTAATTTCTGCCATCATAGCAGCCACAAAAAAATGTAAATAACTATGGCTTGAGTGAGATCCCAGCTCAGATTTTCAATAACCAGTTGAAAGGGCTTTATACTGGACTTGCCATTTGTATCTTAAGGTTGTCCTGCAGTCTAAAACTGTTCTATAATGTCAGCTGCAAGTGGGGGCCCCTGTAGAAAAGTGATCAAAAGGACTCCGCTGGCTTAGGTGCCCTTTGTCTCAGAGGAAGGTGAGGCTCGGCATCTGGAGATGATGGAACGCATGATTAACATTACCACCAAGAATGATTAATATCTTCTTAAAGCACCTACTTCCAGATTATCCATCATTTCATTAGCGTGAAAAAAGTTGCCCGTGAAAAGGGGCTGGCCCCGTGAACCATGAATAACTCACCCACCCCTTGACATGTTTACTAATTGAGTAGCAGAGCAGGCTTAATACTTTAATATATTTATACTAAGCAAATTATGGCTTTTTTTTTTTTCAATGCTCGGCAAATTCGGGATTGTAGTGAAATAACAAAGTGCTTTTGTTTGGCAATTAAAGGTCATTTTATGATTAATACTAAACTTAACCCTTCTTCTTGACAGAAAGCATTAATTTTTTTGTCATAAACCATTGACCAGATTTCTTGTGAGGGATTTTTGCAGTGCAATATTGGTTAATTTGCACGGTAGATGTGACATTTAAAAGATTCCTCATTAACCGGGGCCTTTGAAAGCATCTAGCTTTAGCATGGGTCTTGAGTCCATGAATTTATTTAGTGTTTCACTTAAAAAGAAATGATCTGTTCTGGAGAAGAAAGTGCAAGGATGATAGCAGATTTTTCTCTACACTTGTGATTCTTGCTGTAAAGTGAAATATCTCCTTATAACTCTGGAGTCACATTAAAATACTGAATGGCCTCTCAGAGTCCTAAAATTCTTATATGAGAAAAACAATGAAAACCATTTCAGTACATGTGATCTACTTTGATAATGAATGGAGATAATTATTTGTATAAGTCGAATAAGTTAGTGTTCTTTTATTAATTGAATTCAAAAGATTTCTATCTGTTTCAATAAGTTACACTTTTCCATTTTATTTTGATTACATAGAAGTCCTGGAAATAAATCAAATTTATAATTGTCCTAAGACACTTTGTGCATCTTGCTCAATTCCCTAGACTGTGATTGGGGGACTGGGAAGATAGTTCAGGAGAATAAGCACTCGCCTGACAAGCGCAAGGGCCTGAGTTCAATCCCTGGTTCTTCCCCAAATAAAGAAACCACATCCAATACTGTGACTGGACTTCACACTTTATTTTTCAACATGTCTTTTAAAATATAAAAACAGAGTCAAACATATAAGAAATTACCCTACAATTTTTTTTTCCAGTATTGTGGATTGAGGCGAGGGCCTTTGCACTTTGCTACAACCTTAGTTTACTTTTATTTGCTTATTTTTGTCACAGTCTTGCTAACTGGTCCAGGATGGACTCAAACTTGGGCCCCTCCTGTCTTTGTCTGCAGAGTGCTGGGATCCTAGGCAGAAGACTTTTGAAGAATGCACAGAGCTGAGCTGCTACTGTCTAAAGGTACAGAGCTGCTGAGGTCGCTTGTGCTCCAGGGTGTGCTACCAGACTCCAGCACATTTGATACTGTGGCGAAATGACCACCAGACCCTGAGACTTTATTGAGATGTTGTCCATGAGAAGCTTAAATGATTCTGCCTAATCATTTACATAGAGAGTCTTATAATGTGTGTTTCTTAGATTTCTAAGAACAAGTCATTATTGGCATCATGCCTAACATGAATGGTGTATATTGGTGGGATGTGCTCATACATCTGTCTGTACCAGAAAGCTTCAGTGCTCCAAGTCTGAATTTTCTTTTACTCTAATTAAAGTGTTTCTTAAGCAACTTGTATTTTTTTGTGAAATGAGCCAACTGATTAGAAATACTACTTTAGGGTAAGTGCAAAAAAAAAAAAAATGGATCAAACATAGTTTAACTTATTCTTTTATAAATAGCATGTTTTATTGCTGTGGTAATGTAAAAGATTATGGATTGTGTAAACCAAATTCACATCTGCCTCCTACACTGCACTATATTCTTCACAAGGAGGAAATAACTCAGTGATATAGGATTCATTTTTTGTAATTTTAGGAAATACACAAAATTAAAATTTATGACAAAATAATAGGAGAACGAAAATAGTTAACACATTGTGTATGTTATCATCGAAGCAGTTACATAGGAAAAAAAGTAGTTACTGAGAGTAAACCATATGGGCCTAAAATATTCTCCGGGGCTGAGGAGATAACTCAGTAGTCTAAGCACCTACTTGGCAAGCACAAGGACCCAAGTTCAATGCTTGGTACCACATGTCATGCCAACCCCAGAATCCAAAGTGCACTAGGCCAGCCCCAAAACTGGGCCTGATGCCTCACACCTGCAATCCCAGTTTTGGGGAGGCCCAGACAGGAGAATCACTGTAACACCGACCTGTAGCAAGACACTGTATCAAGTAAATAAATAAATAAAAATTCAAAATATTCTCAAAAAAATTCTCCAAGCAATATTATCACAAACCTTTCTTTTCAATGAACTAAGAGAAACTACTGTTGTAAGTGAGTTACAGAGCAATGTTCTTTGAGTTATTTTATAAGTATTCATTAAAACAAATAAATAAAATCATTCTAATATTGTTAGAAAAGTCAAGCTAAAACAAGTTGTATATACTTCCTTATGGACATTTCTACATCCTTGTAAATTTTTCAGGAACCAAGTACGGTCAATACCTGCCAAAGTACCTTGGCAAGGAAAACATCCATTTGTATATTTTGTCCTTTTATTCAGACTAGAGTTCAGTGGAAAATAATTACATGTAAACTAATTTGCATAAATGTTCGTACTATGTATTTATTCCTTATTACTGTGTTACCTATCTACTTAACAAGAGAAAATACTTAAGAAATTGTCATAAATACTGTATAGAGATTGGGCTGAGGTTGGAGAATCAGAAATGTCGAGGTAGGTATGAAGAAATGAATCCCCCACTATAGATAGCAAAATCCTACAAGAATGTCTGTGAGGCAAAATCTTAGATATAAAGGCAATTTAGGACTCGTGGGATGATTCATTACTTAAAAATATATCTTCTGATCCTTTTACTGAAGGTGGTAGAGATGCTGCAATACTTGGGGTACAGGTTTTATTGTTACTGCACATATCCTGATACTTGAGTGGAAAAGGAGGTTCATAGTTACATCCCCATAGGTTTGTGCTTTGTGCAAAGCTTTAGAAAATAGCCAAAAGTAGTTGATGAATGTAAAGACAACTTTAATTAAGAAGGAGCCACTTGGGGGATCTCTACTGTAACCAAGTTATGTTTCCTGGGACAAATCTTTACTCTCTAGATTGTGCCACATTGTACTTTAAATATTTGTGACTGTGGCCAAAAAGAGCTACCCTAATCTCTGGAGGACTGGCCCTGGCTTACTGCTTGTATGCACAGTCAGGTGTTTCACTTGACAGTACCACCCACGCGTACTTTAAAGGTTTCTTCCTCCTCTGCTACCGTGATTCAACGCTTCTCTAGAAGCAGAAACCCAAAAGAGATGTCAGAGGCCCACAGTCCAAGGTGCCGGTTGTCACTTCACCAACTTCATTTCCAAATTAATGTTTCCCTCATCCCTGATTGATATCTCAGCTCTTCGGCTGTTGAGTGACATCTTCTCACCCGAGAGGCGCTGACATACCCAGAAAGAATGTGTCTTGTGGAGAATTCATGAGCTCCAATTCAAATCCTATCCCTCCTTCTCTTATATTTGGTTAACTTATACTTAAATTATGATCTGTAGATGCTGTCAAGTGGTTAGGAACATAGAATTTCAGAGACCATTTTAAATTGCAAAAGAATAGCAAGCATTTTGACAAGACTCACAGCTGTTCATGTGGAGGTTACAATTTCAGAAGCTCTATCACAGATAATAATGAGGGTATTATATAATGAAGATAAATATTGAAGGTTCCATAAGAGATATAAAGCATTACCATTAAACAGAATTCAAATAAGGGCTTAGATCATATCATTGAAACTGATTGGATTGTGACGTGAGATTTTCCATCCATCTATTCATTTTCTTATAGCAGGACACCTTGATTACATCTCTGGGATGGGCCTCTAATCTCTTTCTTTTTTTTTTTTTAACTTTATTTTTTTATTATTTTACTTCTCTTCTTGTTTCAGAACTTTTGTTTCTTTCTTTCTTTATTTATTTATTTACTTTTATGGCCGGCTTAGCCTGCCCTGAGGGCAGGGCTGGCACAGCATGTGGTGCTGGGGATCGAACCAAGGTCCCTGCAGCCGCCTAAGCTTTCCCAAGCAAGTGCTTTAGACCACTGAGCCATCTTGCCAGGCCCCAGGGCCTCTAATCTCTATCTTTTAGTTTTCCTATACCTTTCCTTCTCCTCTTCTTTGAGATTCACTGCACCCTTATCCACAATTTGGGACAAAACTTATTTGGAGTTGACTTGGACTTTGAATATTTCTCTTTGGCTTCTGAATTTCAATGTAAAAGTGGGTTTTATAAAACTCTGCTCTCAGTTGACTATTTTTATAAATAATAGACAACAAACCACAAATTCTACTTTTTAGGTCATTCTCTCTTCTGTATTTATTCTGACTACCAATACCCTAGCACTGTGGCATATCAGGAAGATATCACTTAGCCTTCTGAGTATTGCAGCATGGTGGCCATTCCAAATAAATCCTATTGGAAATAAATGTGGCATTAAACCAGGACAATGCTTTCGTATCTTGTACCAGGGAGACAGGAGAACATATCTACTTGCTTTTCGTTATAGGCAGCTTGTATGTGTGTTTACAGAATAACAACATGCTGCTGTGATTTTTGAAGGTTCCCTGTTAACATCTTTGTAATTAAGGTAAGAAGAACTTAGGAAAAAAGGAGAGTTCTGGTAAGATTCCTTTGAAATAAAGAGCAGAAGAGGGGATGGGGAGATCCAGCAAAAAACAGTCAAGGCTCAGGTATGCAGCTAAGTGGCATATGCACCTGCCAGGCAAGCACATGGTCTTGAGTTTGATCCCTGGTCTAATAGAAAGAAGAAAGAAAGAAAGAAAGAAAGAAAGAAAGAAAGAAAGAAAGAAAGAAAGAAAGAAAGAAAGAAAGGCAGGAAGGAAGGAAGGAAGGAAGGAAGGAAGGAAGAAAGAAAGAAAGAAAGGCAGGAAGGAAGGAAGGAAGGAAGGAAGGAAGAAAGAAAGAAAGAAAGAAAGAAAGAAAGAAAGAAAGAAAGGAAGAAAGGAAGAAAGAAGTCAATTTGAGTTTTGATGAAAGGAGTTTTGTTGTTATTCTTGCTTCGTTATTGTTTTGTGTATTTCTCATCCGTCAGATGGAGACCAGAGACCTTGGGAACCCTAAACCACTCATTTACTACACAACTTTGAGCAAGCTTACCTCACTCTGACCTGTGAGAATTAAATGAAGTTTGAAAGAAGACCTGTGACACTCGACAAACATACCACAAACCCAATTCCTCCAGCTCATACACCGTGTCCACCCAGGCTTCCATATACCATAGCGACTCAGCTTTATTTTGCCATCTCCACTCAAGATCGCAGCCTCCGGGGCTCGGTTACACCAGCAGGAGGTGGCCCTAAACATTACTCAAGCCCCGGCGTCTGAAGACCTCTGGCCAGTGCAGTGTCCTCCCCACCTGCCAGCCCTCAGTCCTCCCACGAGGATGGCCATTTGCTCTCCTGTTGGCCCTCTCTGCTCTGTTGCCATTGTCCTGGATTTTCCCTTTCTGCAGCTGCTGTCCAGAGCAGCTGCACCCACTACATCTTTAGCAGTGGACCGAGGAGGGTATTAATCATATTTTTGAGGAGGACACTCTGCTATTTATCTCCCTGACATCTCTAGCGATGGGCCGCTCGGACCTTCCCACAGCCCATTGACTGGTGAGATTACACATTACCTTGCTCCATTGGCTTTCCCTGCCCTCTCCATTGACTGGATGTTCAACAGTGGAGTTATGTTTATTCAATCAGACATAATTTATACCTTTTTGTTCAAAATTCTGGGGAATGCATGCTAATGTTTAGTCCAAGTGCAGCATTCCCAGTCTAATTTCAGGGTAAGTGAAATTGAGACCAAAGATGCTAAAATAAAATTCTTCCATCACCCCTCCCCAATCGCCACTAAAATAACAGGGAAATTACAGGGACACGTGGGCTTCAACCAGCAGCTGCATTTACTGAATGTATGATCAGGTTTCCAAACTCTCACATTTGTTATAAATTGTGTACAGATGTGCATTTGTACGTAACCTCTATCTCAAAGTTTAGGAGTTCTCTACAGAGAAACGGCCCATTCTCCACGCAGCTCTCTGAGCTTCTGTTCTTGCTCCATGCTAATCTCTCATTACAAGTCATTCTGGTCTGTTTGCCTTGTGTATCTCACAGCTTAATTTATCACTGATCCTCTCACTTCTTCGCTCTTTTTATTTTATTTTAAGATGCAAATGGCTGGAGAGGATAGTGCTTAATGACTAAGAGTCCAAACATACAAATGGCATTGATAATTAAATTAATTACTAATTATCTCATCAGTAAGCTTATTAATAAACTGGCTGCAGAGGGACAAAAGGTTGTACCACTGCATACCAGAGTGACTTACTTCTTTGTTAACAGAAGATAACATAGCATTCCTGACATTAAAAATTGGCTCCAAACATGTAGGACTTTACTGAATAAACAGGGTAAAGAAATTTTAAAAGACGTTCTCTGAATCTTTCATACATTTATCCAGCAAGTAAATATGATGTTTTCAAGATGTGTCGAGCACTGTGCAAGGTACTGAACTTAATTTCATTTTATTTACTTATTTATTTAATTATAGTGAATTCTGGCAATTCTTTGCAATCTATTTTCTTTGTTCTTGCAAACCCCCAAGTGCAGAACTTCCAGGCACACTCATTACCATGTGTGGCCTGCGTGTCACCCACTGGAAGGCAGAAACTTCTGTCATTGGGCCCTGACTATAATTAAGGACCAGTGCAAGGAGGTGTGCACTAGCAATCCAACCTATATTGGAATTCCGTCTTGGAAAAATTGTCCTTAATACCAATAGATTAGTGAACTGCAATGAGAGCACATTAAAATGTATGTTTAAAGAGCTTAACACAGAAACCTCATTTGACATAGATGAATTTGGCCGTTGTCATTTTTGTTAGTAAGTGGAAATAGACCTCTATTTTTTTAGAAGCACCCCATTATACATTTCCTATCAACTATGCCCGTTTTATAACAGACAAACAGTTGTACACTAAGCAAACGACTTGCTTTTCCACTTTGTAAGAAAAGCATTCGGGGCATTTCAGGTGCATCACAGCCGTGCCTTCTGGATGTGTGGTGTCCACAGCCCCGACCATTGCACTAGGCGCCCATTCCCTTCTACTGCCTTCCTGCTACTGGAGGGAGCTGAATTGCTGTTGGGTAGGACCACCAAAGTCCTACTCTGTTTGCCATTATATATCATATAATAATATTTAATATAGATGAGTATATTATATTGTTATATATTTATTAATCATATTATACAGTATATATTTTGGTATCAGTGGATTATTACAGTTAAATCATAGATGAATCTAAGTTATGTGTTAGAGTTAATTTCGCCTAGTATAAGTCTTGGCTTTATTTCTGTGTGATTTTCAATGAGATTCATAAGCTTTAGTTTTCTTATATTCTACTTTGCAGTGCTGTCCTAAGACTATACGAACACATACAATTTAGCATCATATAGTAGGGACTCAGCCGGGATCTCTATCTCATTCTCTCTCCTCCTCTTCATTTTCCCTCTCCCTCTCCCTCCCCCACCTCCTCCTCTTCCCCCTTTCTCTCTCCACTTTTTCTCCTCACTCCTGAATGACTGTGGAATGGCAAATTAGAAAATATTGCTTCAATATTGGATTCTTCAATTAATCCGGACTCATTATTTGAGATGTGTCAGTTAAATTTCCTTATTTCTAAAACAAGAAATAATGGCACCCACTTTGTGATGTTACATGAGGAGTACATTTGATGGTAGCAGGAAATACATCAAATTCCCAGTAGTAAATCAATATGCTTTCTCCATTTTTCCTTTTCTGAAGATGGTGCCTCACTGCCATCCTGACTCATAATGCCCCAGTGAAGTGGGAAAACATTACCAAATATAACAATATAACTTTCATTGTACCAAAGAAACTAAAGAGGCTGGCATATGATACCATTCTCTTGCCCGGTTTCTCTAAAGGTCTGAGTAATACAAGGCCATGAAAAAAAAAAAAAAAAAGGAATTGATCAGACTTCTATAAGATGCAATTGGAAAGCTAAGAGCAGCTGTTCAGTCCTGGTCCCTCAGGTTGCTTCCCATTTTTGACTTTTCTCCCACAGCTATCTGTTCTGTTGTTTCCCTTTCACAAGTGTGGCCACTAGCCCCAGTTCTCCTTGTGGCTGTCTCACTACATATCTAGTTCCCTTCATCTTTTAATTAAAACATCCAGCAAGGAAAATCTGGTTGACATACTGGTCACCTTTAGCAAGCACTCTCCATGCCCCAGGCAGACCCTTGTTCAGCTTATTAACTGGCTGCATCTAGTAATTAAGTGACCCATGCTGTGGTCACCTCCTGTAGAGACCAGCCCAAAGGATTTTCTGTATGAAGCTAAGTGCGGTAATTTAAACTAGAAAAGAAAACTGAGCTCAATAGCCTCAGAAGCGGTATGTGGAAAGATTTGGTTATTTCTTTTTATTTTTCTTTTTTTAATTGTTTTTAAAAGAATTTTATTTATTTATGTATGTATGTATGTATGTATGTATGTATTTATTTATGTATTCTTGTTTCAGAACCTCTGTTTGGTTATTCACTCATCTTTATGGCTGGCTCAGCCCGCTCCGAGGGCAGGACTGGCGCAGCATGTGGTGCCGGGGATCAAACCGCGGTCCCTGAAGCCGCCCAAGCTTTCTCAAGCAGGCGCTTTAGACCACTGAGCTATTCCGCCCGGCCCCTGGTTATTTCTTTTTAAATGAAGAAATTTGATCCCCTTTTTGTGTTAATGTATATGAAAAATTTCATATAGTTAGACTCAAGGTAAATAGTGAGAGATGAGAGGTGGGAAATAAGAAAAGAAGATATTCTAATTGTTCCAGTGCAAGTTCAGAGAAAACCTTTGACAGTATTCAAAGAATGTTCTCCAGAACACCAGCAGATTCTCTGCCAATTAACTTTATTTGACATGAAATTTTGCAGACTGTATTGTAAAACCCCTCACTACTGTCAGAGAAAGCAAATAAGCAAATCAGTGAGACTTGTGCACTCTAACTGTAATAAGGGTTTGAATTCAACCAGAGGGCTTAATGGGTGAGAAAATCGTTCCTGCAAGAGTACTCTGAGGAGGTCATGTGGCCAGAACCATCTCTGAGAAATGGGGAGGTCAAGGCCACCCTTGTTAGGGGCCTTCAGCGACCTAAATAAGACCAAGCGCACAGATTCCACAGAGAGATGAGAACACCAACGGACACAGCGAGAAAGAGGACAGGCAACGAAAGCGGCCAGGGCACTGACCAAATGAGTAAGAATTAGCATCTCTAGTAGAGCCAAGAGCTGAGAGATGTTTAATTTCTGGTTCAAACTGGTGATTTCACTAAGTCCTTCTATGAAATGAAATTAAATCTCTCCATGGACTAGTTCTAAAATTGTGAGGTTTTAGATCATGCAAATCACTGAGAAGATGCTCTTTCATAGGAAGACAGTACACTCTGGTGTTATTCTCTGTAGATTACCCTTATCTCAGGCTTTGATTATTGTGTCCTTGACAAGTTCTGTGGAGGTCATGGAAGCTAAGCTAAAGAAGTATAACTCAAACCTCCACTAGTGGGGATTGCTGGCTTCCTGACTCCTGTGGTGGAAGAGGACGGGATGCATCAAGAAGAACCTCTGGAAGTTCTGGAAGGATCCATTACTCAGAAATTTAATACACAATCAAAGAAACAGAGTAAAAGACCTAGAGAAAGAGAAAGAGAAGGAGAAAGAAAAAGAAAGAGAGAGAGGGAAAGAGAGAGACAGAGACAGAGACAGAGAGACAGAGATAGAGACAGAGACAGACAGAGAGACAGACAGACAATGGGAAGAGAAGCAAAGACAAGATAGAAATGTAGAGACATTATAGTTTTCTGGGGCAACAGATATTTATTTTCTTGCAGGAACATGAATCTGGAAAATGGTATGCTACTTATCAGAAGGATATTAGCCTATTTTGTAGATATGAGCCCAGCTCATTTTGTTTTTAATGGGGTAATTTAAATATTCTGATTATTCAATTTATTACTTTATCTTAGGGCCGTGTTTATTTTCTTCCACTTTTCAATTTTTAAAATTAATTAATTAGTAGATTAATTAATTTGGCATAGGTTCTCACTACACAGCTCAGGCACCTAATGATCTTTCTGCCTCAGCCTCCCAGCACTGGTATCACAGGCATACACCACCATGCCTCGTTTCAGTGACCAACATGGTGAGCTCTGGGCCAGTAAGGCATGCGGTACTGTGATGAGTTTGTCAGATGGTGCTTAGACCAAGGAGCTATCTACCCAGCTCTTCTTTCACTTTTTTTTTCTTTTTTCTTTCTTTCTTTTTTCTTAGATCCTGGGATTGAACTCAGGCCCTTGTGCTTACCAGGCAAGCGCTTATTCTACTGAGCCAATTTTCCTCAGTGTTTCCTGAAAACCAATCTTAAAGTGATGATGAAACCCCTTGATAAATACACTGAACAGAGAAGTTAACATCATGCTTTATAAATGTAAGTTTATATTGCTGCTTTTTCAATGACATGTGGGTTTAGAGATATGTCCTAGTGCGAGGTATGAACATTGATCATTACGAACTCTAGCTTTCTTTCTTTTCATAACATTTGATTTTGTTTTCTTTTCTATTTTTTAGGGAAGGATTTACTGGGTGATCAATGTCTCACTACATAGCTCAGATTCATGAGATCCACATGTTTACAGGGATTACAGAAACATGCCACCACGCCCAGTCTTGGATTTTGTTTTCTTTTGTTGAGACAAGGTCTCACTAAATAGGTTAGGCTGAACTTGAACTCACTATGTAGTTAAGAAGGGCTTTGAACTCCTGGTGATCCTCTTGCTTCAGTTTCCCAAGGGTTGGGATTATAGACATAGCCTCTGTACTTGTTTCTCTTGGGAGACACAGTACTCTGCAATACATGTAGGATGTCCCACAAGGAACAAGGTGCAAAATTATAGTGTAACATAGCTTATGGCAGACAAGCCCAGTAGAGTTGTTTATTGAAAAACCTTTTCAATATCTGAACTAGAGCAGATGGACCAGGGTAGAAGAGATCCTTCCATGCATAGAGGTAAATTCAAGCTGTACAACCACATGGGATAGTCACCAAAGTTTTATCTCCTTTAAGAGGAGACACATACACAAATGGCCTTCCCGTATGGGCAATAAGAGCATTCCGAGTGTACGTCCATCAACCCCATCAAAAGAAACCCATGGGAGGATGTCTCTGTCACTTTTATGTCAGTGGGACAAAGTAGTCAACACCCACATGTTAAAGAAGGAGAGGTTTATTTCAGCTCACAGTATGTAGAGGCTTTAGTCTACAGTCAGCTGGCTCCAAGGCAAGGTGGCATAGCAGAGGGGCATCACAGAGAACAAACAGTTCTTGGCCAAGCACACAGAAGGCAGCAAGCAGAGAGCCTCCCTTTCCGTTTGATCCCACCCAGCCTACAAGCATTTGGAGTGGTGCCACTGATGCCCAGAATGGAGCTTGGTCTGTGTAGTAAACAAGATAATGTTCCCATGGCCTCTGACATCACTAGCCTTGGTGGACTAGCTCTCAAAGAATTTGTGAAGCTTATCATTGCAAAGATTTCATTTGCTTATTCTTTTTAATCTAGGGAAAGGCATTATTAAGAATTAAAATGTTTGTTTTAAGGAGAAGAGTGTGGCATTAACATCATCTCAGAGCACAAGGCTGCTAATCTGCATGGATAAAATCACTTCATCTATGTTGGACTGTAGTGTATGAAAGACACTTAATAAATGTATGTTGGTGCATAAGAATGAAGAAGTTCTAGAATGAGGAGGAATAGATAACACAGCGAACAGTTTCTATATTGACATGTTTGCACTGTCTTAACTACTTGACCTTGTTCTTAGTATTTGATATATATCATTCATTTAATTCCTGTAATAATCCTCCAAAAAAGGAAATATTATCATATTTATTTCACAGATAAGGAAACTGAGTCTCAGTGAAATTCTATAACTCACTCAAGGTTGTACAACTATTTAGTGGTCAAAATTTACATTGGAGCATTTTTTATTCAAATCACAAGCACTTATGTCTTAACATAAAGGGGTTATTCTTAATAAAGATAGTAAGACTTAATCTGAGTTGGTCTTTTTTCAAAAAACTATAAATTCTTTTTAAGTTATTAAGAGAAAATCTTTTATATGTGAGTGTTCACTAATACATGAGAGATATGAAAAACCAAGAAATAAAATTTAGACTTTACTTAATGGGCCTTTTGATGGGTAAAGCCAACCAGAAAGTGACAAAAAATGGAATAAAGTAAACCTAAAAAGGAGTAAATATTTTGCCACTATGAACATCATTTAAGAAATATGCTTAAATAAAATGAGAACAATTCAGCAGTTTTATTCCTCAAACATTCAAGATGCTTAATCACGCAATTACACAGATACCTTTTTCAGGTATTGTCGAGTACACTGTTTCACTGCGCATTCATGTTTGGTTGCACCTCTGGTTGCAAATTTGAGTCTATAAATGAAAATTTTCTTAGCAATGCAAACTCACATCCATAAGTATTAACAGCTAGGAGATTTTGCACAGATTTGTCTTTCAACACTACAGATCATCAGAACATGAAGGGCATCTCAAGTATATTTCACAAGACACACAAAGCACACAGCAAAGACATAATGGCTGCAGATGTTGTACAATGATAGGCCTGAGTCACTCCACAACGCGGTGATATTATGCCCCTCCATGATATGGGTAGATTTTCTACGTACGATGTATTTCTATAATCTCCTTCATCCTTGTGTGTCATTCTAGTTGAATATATACCATAGTCATGAATCATTCTTCTCTTTAAATCTTATAAGAGCTTAAGAAACTCAAATATAAATATGCAAATTGTTCATACATAAGAGAGAACATGTAGTACTTTTTTGCTGTCAGTCTTATTTCACTTAGCATAATGTCCTTTAATTTGATTTGTTGCTAGAAAAGACAAGATTGCATCCTTCTTTGAGACTGAATATTTCATTGTTTTAAAGTACCACATTAACTTTATTTATGCATCTGTTGACTGGTACCTGTGCTGTTTCAATAGCTTAGCTGTTGCAAATGATGCTATCATAAACATGGGCACACTTGTCTTTCTTTGCTATGCTCATTTGCTCACCTTTAGACATGTGCATTGAAATGGGATACTGCATTGTCAACAATCTGTTGATATTAAAGTAGAAGAAAAGAGATAATTTCAATATAGGTAACACCTTTATCCAAAAATTATTTATTTATTTATTTATTTATTTATTTATTTATATTAATTTCAGTGAGAAAGAAATAGCAACAAGACAGTTTTAATTGATGGCAATGGAACTCTGACAAAACAAAATAAAAAAGGGATATAATTTGAGGACCATTTTGTCTTAAAATATTATATATATATATATATATATATATATATATAACATATATACATATATATGCATTGGTATATATCAAATAAGATGGATTTACAGCTACTTTTTCTTAGTTCATTGAGAAGAAATATTTGTACTAATAGTGTTTAGACAAGATATCACGTCTGCATCTTGTATTTTGAACAAATATTACGAAGACAACAATATGCAATGTATTAATTATTTAATCTGTCCTACTAACTTGTTTTTTGAAACTGTCTCATTAAGATTTTGTATGATACTTTTGGGGTACTAGACTACTTCGACAGTCCTAAAAAGTGAATTCTTGATAGAAAAAGAATCCATATTATGAATCACCCATCCTAACACACAGGACAGACATAATATTTTGCTGGAGCATGTTTAGAGATAAGGGGAGATCCCTGGGTTCTGAGAGGGTGGCAAAAACAATAGGTTTTTGGGCAGTAAACAAATCTTACTTTACCTCCTATCTGCTGAAGAGTAAGGAAACTCAACTGCTACATCCTCCAAAGCTGTTAAACCCAACTTACACAGACTATATTAGTGAAATGCATTTTAAAATTTGTAGTGTATTAGCAACTACAATTATACTTGTTGTTTTCTCCAGCTTGATATATGGAATAATAATATAGTCCTTACAACCACAGAATTGTACTGATACATACAAACACCACTGTCTTTTAATGAGCCTGATGTTGTAATAGATTACCATATTTATATAAAGCATGTATACAGTCACACGTTTCCTATATACCAGTGAATGTATGCATACATATATAGAGTGTGTGTATATATACTCGGGACACAGTATGTTACTGTTCACAAGTCTCACCATCATTCAGTGTCTTGCCAAATAGCATTGCAGGCATAATGCCAGATCTTTTCACTTCCACTGAAGTCACTTGGAACATATCTGAGTGTGGCAAAATGCATTCGCCAAGTTGTGTGCATAAAAACATCCTTTGATCTTTCAGAGTCATAAATACATAATAAACTACATAATTGCCCTACTGATCTGTCCAACATCAATCTTACCTTCCCATTTTATGAGTTCATCAAAATAAGATATGAACAAGGTACAAAAGAGTTAAAGCAGCTATTTATTTTAATGTTTCCTTGGAGAGTATGGTTGTTATTGTGAGTACAAATTATACATATAATATTTCATGAATGATGTTGGGGCATTAAAAATCACCTCTGCTCTTGAAGTTAACACAAATCTCTGGCCCTGTGCCAGTACTCTGTCCCCTTTTGGCCTAATGTAAGCTACAATGTCATATCTTAACAATACAACTAGAGTGCCTCGCAAAATTCTACGTCTAAGTCATAGACAAGATGCTTAACAGATCTATTTTTTCAACGTACAGAAAAGTATACCCTGAAATGGTTGAGGAACTTAGTTTTAGCTAGAGTGAAAAGCAAGATTACAGATTAACTAAATGTGAGTGGACATCAAAATAAGGTTGGTGGAGAAGAAAACATGGAGAAAAATGTATCAAGAATGGAGTGTTAACAAAGACTAAGATATTTAGTTGCTGTTATTGTTTTAATTTCCAAGGCATGAGCATTACTAGGTTCTGTACTTGTGCATGGTGTATTGAGTGTTTTACTAGCAAGCTGCGAACACTGACCACATAAAGTGGTGAGATCTTTAAATTAAATATTGTGAAATATAGGAAAGCAGAAAATTATGCAAGCCATAAATTGAGCGACTGAAGCAGTGGGTAGTAAACTCTACATTTTTCCCATAGGGGACAAATAAAATTAATCTAAGCCTTCCAGTTGTTAAATAGATACAACTTGTACTTCATACAAGAAAATAATTAAAAATTAATTCTGATATATTTAGGGCAGTGCAAATGTATGCTTCATGTTAATAGACATGGTAAACGAGAGTGAACTGTATACTTTATTTACAATAGCATAAAGTAGACTGTGTTAATGTGTGATTGTGATAATGCAGAAAATAGTCTCCAACGTATATAATTATTTTTTGTTGCAGAAAAGACAATTAAGATTACAAAGGATGTCCGGGTATGGTGGCATATGCATGTAATCCCAGCCCTCAGGACGCTGAAAACAGGAGGATCACTACAAGTGTGAGGTGTATAGTGGCAGCCTGCATAAAATATACAAAAAACAGAAACAAAAATAAAAACAAAAATCCCATAAAATTGCAAAAGAATTTAATAATGTATAACAGTGGCACAAAATTTATTTTGTTTTATACTTTCTTTTAATTTTTGCCACAGAAATTTAATCTCTGATAGTGATACTACTGATTTATAATTTGAACCTGGATAAAAATATATATAACTATACAATATATTATGTAACACATCATATATATTATGTATAACACATACATTATATATAACATATACATTATATATATGAAAAACACTATATATTTTTAAAATGAATCATTGAATATTTAGAGAAATTTCTGACACAAGGCCATTTTACTTACTACTAATAAAAAAAAGCTTACCAGCCTTACTGGACCCATTAATGACCTTCTAAGTAAGAAAAGCCCACAAAAACTGTATTATTCATGTAAATCTATAGATATGGTGTTTGAATTGTGACATTCTGTTGACAAATGCAATCAAGTTTCTATGTTGCCTCAAGGAATTTTATTTATTTATTTATTTATTTATTTATTTTTATTGTTTAAATTTAACACGGGTTATATTACATATTTTCATCATCAGATCAGTTTACATTAATACATATAGATATATAAGACTGATCAAACAATTAAACATTAACCCTTCTAAATCAACATTATTGTTATTTTTTTTTCTTTTCCCCTTTCTTTTGAAAGTTGACATATTGCATATTGTCTTCACAATCGTTCTACAGAGTACAGTGTGTGGGCATGACCCACCTCCCTATTGATGTTGCTTAGAAAAAAAAAAAA